>JAJLUM010000015.1:133188-186379 GCA_030564265.1 Blastobotrys attinorum
TTTTTTTTTTTTTTTTTTTTTTTTTAAAGTGAGACCCAACCAACAACCTATTGTCAAAACTACCCAAGACACACATAAAAAAAAAGTCCCACTAATAAACTTACCCCCTCACATCGAGAAAAAAAATAATAAAAATAAGGTCCCTTTCCACACTTTTATTCTGACTCGACAATCAAGATGACAGATTCAGATACAGAGAACAGTATTAGTAAACATGTCGACTACGTATTAACAGCAGACTTCGACATTGATGCAGGCCCAACAATGGTTTATCAGTACCCTGCCCCAATCCAGGGCGACCGGTATCTAATGGCTGAACTAATGCTTCCAGATGGCTCCCATTCAAGAACCCAAGACTGGACAGTATTCTTCTTATATAGGCAACAGGGAAGCTCCAATCTAGAATACAGTATAAGCGACGAAAAAGAGAAGCAGCGGGCCAAAAAATACTACGTATTAAACCTATGTCAAACCGAATACACCGACACAGTAAAGCGAGGTGCTAAAGTAAGATCAATGTGTCTAATCACACACCATCCATATTTCCATGTTTTCAAGCCGCTATTGATTCTGGCCATGGACGGGTATCTGAAAACTCCAAGTATAGATTATCTGAAGGCCCTATACGATGCAATTAACTCGATTGATTTGTCAAGAATGCCACAATTGACCCCGTCTGAACGACTGGTGCTGGCGTCCAGTGAGAATACAACCTTGTTTAGTGAGAAATTCGAACAGGCCCTGGCTAAAGACACAGAACGAGTAGAAGGAAGAGGAAGCGAGCCTTCCTACTACATTGATCTGAAAAATCAAGGAGTGGTAGATCGAATATCCATCAGAGATACCCATTTTTTCGAATCCAAAGTAGATTTCAATGGCATGAAAATCCCAGTGAAAATCCCCACTGATTTCTTCCCAGAATCAGTCGGTGATTTCTCGCTGAAAAAACTGATCTCAACGATTCTCTCTATCAACGGCAAATTTGATATTCTACATCCGCAGTTGACAATCTACGGAGCAAACACGCCTCCTTTGATTGTACTAATTAACGCATTATTGACCCAGAAGCGAATCCTGTTTGTAGGGCTCAATTCAGCCTCGAACGACATTGCGGAGCATGTACTGGCCGCATGCTCTCTGGCTTCTGGAGGCATTTTGCGGTCCTTTATTACTCACGCATTCCCATACACGGATCTCAGTAAAGTCGATGATCTGCTCCAGTCGACAGGGTACATTGCTGGTGTAAAAAATCCTGCATTCGAACGTCACCCTACGTGGTGGGATGTCCTAGTAGATGCTGAGAACATGACCATGAAGATTTCTTCAGAAATCGGTACACCAGTGAAGCAAGCACAACAGAATGGCAAGTCAGGCTCATCTTCAATTAATCCAGATGATCTCCAGTTTGTTGACGAGCTGAAGAAAATGATGGCCAACCATTATGGTGAAACCACAATTCGAACCCACTGTAGGCACTATCTAAAGCGATTTGTACGAATTGCTACAAACTATGAAGAGCATCGATACGGAGCTACGGATCTGTGGCCCAGCTCCGACCCAGAGTACAAGGTCGTGCCTGGATATGGGTACACCTGGCCCAACGACCAGCAGCGGCTGGTCGATTTCAACATCTATTCCCCAGTGATCGAGGGCTGGCGAGCTTCGAGATCTTATCAATGCTACATTGAGGATCAAAAACAGTCGGCGTGGGAAAAGCCTCCCAAATATGTGGTTGATTTCGAGTATCACTTGGACAGACTCAGATTGCAACGACTGACCTACGATGAAAGCGGGTTCATTTTCAGCACTCTGTGTTCGCACACAAAGGACTATGATGACATCAATAGGTTGCTATCTGCATCGTCTCTGGGCAATTTGTTCTATCTGTCATTGGGGTTGTTCCACCGAGATTCGTCGGTGCGGACCATGACTGTGCTTCTGATCCAGCGGATTCAGAATCATGCTGCTGGTAAGGTGTTTTTCAACAGTATGAGTCAGTTCCAGAGGCTAGCTTATAAGCGACTCCAGTCTGAGTTGCATGAGCAGACTACCAAAGTTCAGGATGGAACTCCGTTCTAAGTTAGGGAGAAAGTACTAGTATTGTTAACTCTATCGTTCTATTCTAGAACGATAACACACTGATTCAATTAACTGGTACGTTTCTATCCCACACTCAGAAACTTTCTTATTATTATTTTTATTTTTATTATTACTATTTTATGTTATTTTTCCATATTCTAATACTTATAATGAACCGAGTCTTCTAACTCATACACACTCGTATTTTTATCTGTCTAATATTACATCTAGTTGATATACAACTCATCAATATTAAATAATTACTCTATTGTTAATATATTAATCTATCTGCCTATGCCACATAGTTCTATATAGTCAGTCCCTAATAGTGCCAGATCAAGGGTCGAGTCCCAGTCCCAAATACGCTAGCTTCTCTCCAGGCATCGGACCAAAACTTCTTCACCACTCAAAAATGCTCCAACGGCTGCTAACGACCAAATGGGTTATCGCAATCGCAATAATAGAAAGAATAGCGATATTCTTCTGGGGTGTATATCAAGATGCCAACATGGAGCCTAGATTTACAGACATTGACTACTTTGTCTTTACCGACGCATCGAGGTTCGTGGCCCTTGGAGGCTCTCCGTACGAACGTGAGACGTATCGATACACTCCTTTACTAGCATGGCTACTGCTACCAACTTATACATGGTTCTTCTCGTTTGGGAAAGTGCTTTTCGCGTTAGGAGATCTAATTGCTGGATATTTAATCCTGCAATTGCTCAAAATGCGTAAAATACCTGAAAACCAAGCCGTGGTGTATTCGGCCATCTGGCTGCTGAACCCCATGGTATGCACAATTTCCACTCGAGGGAGTAGTGAGGGATTGCTAGGAGCGATGGTCATCTCATTCGTGTGGGCATTGTACACTAAAAGATATGCATTGAGTGGGGTTCTGGCAGGGCTGGCAGTACATTTCAAGATTTATCCAATTATCTACATCCCCACGGTGATCTGGGCCATGAGCGACACCAAAAGAGGCAGTAAATCATCATCCTTTTCTCTTATGTCGTGGGTCAAAGGGTTCCTAACGAGAGAAATAATGGTATTTGCTTTATCCAGTGCAGTGTCATTCTGCACGCTCACCGGCATCATGTACTACCTTTACGGGTATCCATTCCTGCATCAGTCATATCTTCACCACCTGTCGCGAGTCGACCATAGACACAACTTCAGCCCTTATTCCACGCTACTATACATTTCATCCTCGCCAGCAGTAGAAGCTGCTGATTTCGAGCCCAGTGCGTGGGCCTTTCTTCCGCAGCTAATCTTGTCCGGCGTGATCATTCCTCTGGCATTTGCGAAACGAGACGTGATCAAGACAATGTTTCTTCAGACTGTGGCATTTGTCACGTTTAACAAAGTTTGCACATCGCAGTACTTCATGTGGTATATGGTTTTACTACCATTCTATGGTCCGGGGCTCTACCACGTCTGGAATACTAATAGAAAGAACCTCTGGACTGTGATCACTGCTGTGGTACTGTGGGTTCTAGCCCAGGTAGTATGGATCCGACAAGGATATCTGTTGGAATTTGTTGGACAATCGACCTTTTACCCCGGATTGTTTTATAGTACTTTGCTGTTTTTTGTGGTGAATTGCTGGGGGTTGGGCCTATTTGTCAATGCCATGTAGTATGCCATTATTTATCTGGCTATTGACGCATAGAGGACGATCTCGACCGTCCTCGTAGTTCGGGGGTATATATTTAAAAGGAGAGTTCACTGAGATGTAATTACAAGGCCATAATTATGAGGCTTAATATTAACTAATTCCCTTTTTCCATGTCACGCGTTTCGGCCACTAAAAACTAACTCTACGTACGCCAGTCTCAGCTCTCTACTTTCTTCGGACTCTTCGAATAATTCCAAGAATCACTAATGCCATAGCAAACAACTGTTCCTTGAAAAAGAACAAAAATGCCGCAGACAGAGCAGACTGCAAAACCTTAGTAGTGATACCCTTGTACAAACCACTAACACCTTCGTTGGCGACGATCTTTCTCAGACCATCAATCAAACTGGTACTGGAAGAGTCATCGCCCTCCTTCTTTCTCAATTGCATTCGCGATTTGAGAGTGATGTATGGGTAGGTGGTGGAAGTCGCGATGATCTTTCCCAAGGCACCCAAGAAAAAGGCATCGGTAGGAGTCAACTTTCGTCGCTTTTGGACCAAATTCTTGAGTTGCTCGAAGATAGTATATTGGAGAATAGGATTGATCACCAAAATCAAGGCTGGGCCAATACCAGAGAAGAGGGCTTGAATACCGTCCTTGTTGATCAGATCCTTGATGGTTGAGATGGTGCTCATCTTCTTCTCGCCGCCATCTTTGACAGTCATTCGAGTGTTAACGACCCAGATTGGATTCGTGATAACCACGGTAGCAGATCCAGCCAAGGCACCGGCAGTCATAGTTTGAGCCGTTGACATAACACTGGATTTGTACAATGCCTTAGTACCTTCGTAAAAGTAGTAGTAGACAAAGTTAGTTACCGCGATACCAAACAATGCGGAATCGAGACCAGAATAGAGCCCCGAGATGCCTTCACGTTGGATGATTTTTTTAGCTGCTTGAATGGCACTGGTTCTTTGCTTGACATCGGCTTCGATCTTTTCAGCTTTGGCTCGGGTAGCCTCAGTTTGGGCACGAGTTGACAAAGTGATCAAAGGATAGGTCACTACGGTTGAGAGAACACCTCCTCCGGCACCAGAGATTGCGTGTGCTACTGTGTCGTTATTGCTCATGTTGAAGTTTTTTTTTTTCTTGTGATTAGTGTCTCGTGTTAGAAAGAGTGAGAAGTTTGGAAAATAAGAAAGAAAACAAGGATCGGTGTGGTATTTATTAGCTACTGGTGATTCGCGATAACTACCGGAGCATGTGAGTAGTAGCTGGTAGTACGGTACTATATACTAGGTAGTCCGGAGAGAATGTAGAACCTCGGCTCTCGGATGAGACAGGTTCTGTGGTCAGAGAGAGCAATTCAGGCTCCGACGAGGGGACGGCAAAGGGACTGGAGAGACTGCAGATGGGGGGACCTATTGAGTCTCTCATCTCTGCCTGTATAATGACACTTTGAAATAGGAAATCATGCAATACTCTGATCTCAGCCATAAAATGCATAGATTTGAATGTGTCTATTACTTTGGGTCCAAAACATCAGGGTAAATTCTCATCTCGATGCACGGCTGAACATGGCATATCCCAATTACCACACTAGCAGCCGCTCGACAAAAAAAAAAAAAAAAAATTAAAAATTTCATCAACTAATCAAACCATCAGCAGAAGCTAAATTTTGACAACTCTGTAGATCCCATAGAACAGAATCAAAAGAAGCAAATATGAAGGTACTAGTAGCTGCTGAAGACTCGGGCTGTGTAAAAGAGGTGTGCTTCCCACAGGGCACAGATACGTCAGTCCAAACGGCTCCCCAACCAGATTCGATACAGAACTGGGTGGAGCAGGGTCGGACAGCATATGTAGAGAAGATGGATGTCAACAATAATCATATAGCATTAGCTCGGCACAATGGGTCTATCGAGGTGTACACGAAAAGTGATTTCGAACTGGAGCATAAGTGGCAGTGTTGGGAGAGTAACGACGATACTGCCAGTACTAATAATAAAGGCAAGCATTTCGTTGCAGTGATCTTGGAGAGGAAATCAAACCATGTGACTGTATGTGATAGTGAGGGCCTTATCTCAAGGTTTGTCTTACCAAAGAACAAAGATGGCTCAGCAGAGAATAAAAGAGACGGCAATAGCCCAACTCAGATCCAATTCAAAACCCAGAAAACTGTATCAATGTTCAAACAGAGCCCCTTTGATCCTGAAGTTTTTGCAATCGGTGGAAAGGAGCTGGACCTCGAAATCATAAAACTATCGGATGGTTCTTCATACGAGTCCCAATTCAAGGGTAAAAATGTGAAAAATGACCGATTGGATATGCCAGTACCGGTATGGGTCGTCGATATGGTGTTTGTCTCTCCAGAGAAGTACGTAACGGCCACACATTACGGCCAGTTGCGTGTGTACGATAAATCTAAAGGCAGAAGACCTCAGCATGACGTTAAAGTGACCGAAAAACCAATAACCAGTTTGGTCCACGATAGTAAGAGTGGGTCAGTAATCTATAGTGACAACCACTCTACTGTCGCTGCATACTCAATTGATGATTCGCGCAGCCTGGGCAAATTCCACGGGGCTACAGGAGCTGTGCAGGATTTGCATATTCACAAAAGTGGTCTACTGGCCTCTGGGGGATTGGACAGATATTTGCGGGTGTTTGATAGCAAAACACACGAGATCCGGGGCAAAGTATTTGTCGGTACTCAGATCACATGTGTTTGGATCCTGGACGAGAAGGATGCCAAGCGTAAGACCGAAGAAGAGGAGGAAGAGGATGAGTTATGGGATCAGCTGAGTACTACCAAGAAGCGCAAGATAGGGGGAAAGTAGAGGCTTAGTGAATGAATTGAGTTATAACAGATGCTAAGAGGGGGTGGATAATGCTAGTGACTAGTGCTAATTTTACAAACGGGAATTCTACGACAGTCGGTGCTACAACTAATACCGACAATTAAATGCTGGGCTAGAGCCACTGGTGGAACCTTTAACCTCGCAAGACGCACTATGTACATAAATTCAAAGCCTTATTTAAACAGAAAACATACTACGCGTTCATCTTCTTTGCAAAACCCGCTTTACGGTTGTGGTTGCCCTGCCGCGCCTTGTTCCTCTCATTACGTCGCTTCTGGTTCGAAGTTGGTTCTGGCTTTGAATCTTGCTGCTTTTGGTCATTGTCCTTGTCCTTACCTTTACCCTTAGTGGCCTGGTGCGGCTCGTGCGGCTGTTTATCCTTACCCTTGCCCTTAGTGTGCGGCTCTCCCCCCTTTGGACCAGCCGGTTGAACCAAAAGCTCAACCTCATTATCACGCATTCCAAAGTATCTGTCTTCGAGAATAGTCTTTCGTTTAGGCTGCCGCCTCAGCATGCTGGCCCAACCTTCGATCTGTTCATCAGACCAGTCTACCTTCTTCTTCATGTCCTGACGCACCTTGGTCTTTCTCATCTTCTGCTCAAACAACTCGGGGTCCCTGTGGTAGTTGAACCACAGGTACTGCTCGATCTTATCCACGGCCGCACTGGTCTTGGTCTTGGCCTCATCGCCCATGACCTCGGCATCATCGTACGTGTCGTCTCTTTCGTCTTCGTCGGATTCGTAGAGCAGGCGCAGTGTGTTTTCCAGGTGCGACTGATCGGCTTTTCCTAGTTTCTTTGGTTTAGCCTTTCCGAAGGAGAAGTTTGTTGGGATAGGTGCTGATGCTGATGCTGGGGCAGGGGCAGCTGACGAGTCTGGTGCTCTTCTCGAAGTCGATTCTTGCGAAGGTGGTGATGACAAGGACGGGTTCTCGAGCAAATCCATCGTCAACGACTCCACAGAACCAGCATGCTGCTTAAGCATGCTTCTGATCCGTTGGGTCGATAGCTGTGGGAAAAGTTCCCGCACTTGATCAATCTTGTCCTTGTCTACCTGTAGTGCCTGCTGCGACATGACCTCAATTCTCTCTGCAGTCTTGCCTCCAATTCTATGTAGCTCTCTGAACCAGTCGTCGTTCACAATTTCCTTGGAGACTTTGCTATCGCTCAGGAGAATAGCTACAGGCTCCACTACGTTCAGATGGTCTTCTGCGAGATAGTGCAGTGCTAGCCGTCTCAGTTTGGACACCATCCCAGGAATTTTACGTACTATCTGCACAGTTTTGGACACATTTGTGAGTCCATATAGCTCTAGCAGGCTCCACACAGTTTCTACACTAGGGTTTTTCATTTCGCCCTGCTGGATCAAAGAGAATACTAATGGCCTTAGCTGGGAACTGTCGTTTGAGTCGGCATTACAGACATAACTGGCCAGAAAATCGCTTGTGCCTTGTTGGTTTTCCTTCAAAAACAGCACCCATTGGGAAACCACTTTCCCCCACGTTTCAGAGTCCAGTTGGGATCTTAATTCTACTGGTGGGTAAGCCAGCATTTGTTTTATATTCTATTCTATTCAGATTTTTATTATATCGGTGGTGGTCTATGGGGATCGGGTTCCAGTGTTTTCTGATTTTTTTTTATAATTGGTGACATTCTCCGTTCCGACTATCTTCATTGACAAAATCCCAAGTGAAAAAAAATGACAGAGAATGACTCAGGGCATCAGCAGGAGAAACCTCCACCTCCAAGATACCTTGGGTTCGTAGCAGGAGTGTTTTCAGGAATCACTAAACTAGCTGTGGGCCATCCGTTCGACACAGTAAAGGTGCGACTCCAAACTGCCTCGCCAGATCAATTCAAAGGTCCCATAGATTGTGTCATACAGACGGTGCGCAAAGAGGGTCTCCGAGCATTCTACAAAGGAGCAACACCTCCTTTGGTGGGCTGGATGGTGATGGATTCAGTCATGTTGGGATCGCTACATAACTATAGAAGGCTGTTGAAGGACAATTTCTATCAAAATGAAAAGGAATTGCCCTTTACTGGTAAAGTCGTCGCTGGAGCTATGGCTGGCTGGACCGTCAGCTTCGTCGCCGCACCAGTTGAACATGTCAAAGCGAGGCTCCAGGTGCAGTACGATGCCAAAACCAAGCTCTATACTGGTCCCATCAATTGCGCTGCGACATTGATTCGCGACCAGGGGATCATCAGAGGGTTATATAAGGGGCTTTTCGCTACAATGATCTTCAGAACGAATTTTGTGTTCTGGTGGGGTTCGTACGACATCTTCACCAAGTGGTTTGAGCGCAATACTAAGATGCCTACTGCGGCGATCAACTTCTGGGCTGGCGGGCTTGGGGCTACAGTGTTCTGGATCACTGCGTACCCATCTGATGTGATCAAGCAGCAGATTATGACTGACAATGTGAAGAACCCGGTGTATAAGACGTGGGCCCAGGCTGCTCGCGGTGTTTACGACAAGAATGGGTGGAGAGGGTACTTTAGGGGGTTTGGTCCTTCGATAATTAGGTCTTTCCCTGCCAATGCCGCTGCTCTAGCAGCGTTTGAGGCTGTAATGAGGGTTTTGCATTGACCTGGATGTTGAATTGGGGGTATGGAGCCAAAATTGAAGGTTGGTGATGGACCATATAGAATCTGCATGTATCTAGAGACTTGTACTACAATGTTATTGCTGTTATATAGTGCCAACCAATTGTGGTGGTACACCCTTGCCCGTGCTTCGAGAAGTCGGTGCCTCCAGAGTTCTGCTCTCTGGTGGTACTCAGCGGTATGGCAAACGTCTTTCCACCCAGGTGTTTATATATTCGCTTTGGCGATATGCATATAGTTAAACTAGTTCTTTTTTTTTTTTTTTCGCAACTGGTTCCATATGTATTTTGCATCTCACAGAATTCCAATTACAACATGTAGATCATCTTTCTTGACCTTACCACCTAACACACTTCAGCCCATACTTCCGGATTCTCAATTAAAGTGTGAAAACCCTACTTCTTCTTGGCCCTGTGATTAATCTTGGCCTGGGCTTTGCCTTTGCGCTTTCCTTTAGCGTGCTTCGACTGCGGCTCGTGCGGCTTCTCGTGGTTACTGTCCTCGATCCTGATGTTCGGTCGAGCCACTGGTACCTCTCTTGCTCCATTTCTGACCAAAAGCTTAACCTCATTATCGCGCATGCCAAAATACTTCTTCTCGAGAACTGTCTTGCGACTAGGCTCACGGATTAACATGATGGCCCAGTTCTTGTGGTGCACCAGATACTGACAACGGGTCTTTTACTGGATCCATGGCATGGCAATTCTTTTCGGCTGATTCAATAGTCCAATTGGTTTGGTTCTGCACAAAGCTGATGGAATTGTGGGAAGAAGAGGCCGGATTCAATATACCTAATTTTCTTAAGGGTGGGCCCACATAATAAAAGGGCCCCACATCAATAGGGCTCACGGCCCAGCAGGAAAATGTCCGCAAGACATGTTGGATCTGCAGCAAGAACATCTTAGAAATCGCTGGAGATGTATTTACAGGAACTGCCATGCTTCTTCTTGGTTATCACCCTAGCTGTTTGAAGCCAATAGATAGATTTAAAAGCCATTCTGCGCATGCTCAAAGTGGACCTTCGGGCGGTCTGCAAGATGAAATCAGCAAGCCTACACTGTGACAAGTCTATACAGCTAGAGTAGTTCGTAATAGACCAGCCGCAAAATATAGACCCCATAGAACACGTGGAACCTAAACATACATAAATATCGATCTTAATTCACATCTCAGCCCCAGCTCAGCACAGTCGAGCCGATAGTTATATACAAATCCCATAAGTGCTCATCGTGGGGCCGAAGAAGGCTTATAACTGCTAAATCTAGTCTTGATATCTCTACAGATCCTACTTGCCGTCAACAGCCTTCTCCCACGGCTTGGGCCTCTGCGGTGCGGTCGATTGCGACGATGCCTCTTCTCCTAGAACCGTATCGGGGATCTGCTTGATTCCAGGAATTGGCTTGCCTGCCAGAATCAGCTCCACAATATGCGCATAGGATGATGGCAGTGGATCTGGATCTGAATTATCACTGGTACTGCCACTAGTACTGTCACCAATCCCTCTATCAAGCTTCCATTTGGTGTACTGGTCGAGGTCGATCTCCGCACCAAACTTTTTGGCGAAAAAGAAGGTTTTGGCTTTGAAAATCATCTCCGAGCTGTTGCCTACTGTGTCAAGAATATGCTGGAGACCAGACTGGAAGTCTTTGTCCTGGTCCCATTGGTAGTCGTGAAACTTCTGGTACTGGTCTTCTTGCTCCATTGTTGTTGGTTGGTGGGAGTGGGAGTCGGAGATGAATGATTGGTCGGTCGATGGTCGACTACTCAATATTCCCTGGCTATTCGTCTACTGTCTAAATGGCTATCTTTGATCTGTATGGCTATTCGTCAGACTAGATCTGCGTAGGTTCTCACCACAATCGGTCGAACTAAATTTGCCACTCAGTTATCAATCTGTCTGGTCCTCAACCCGGCCAGATAACTCACTGAATAACTCGCACTACAGATTCCCGTCACAGTCTTCACACTACGCTTCATAAATAATCCACTTCAATTGATACATCACTACACAGATAGCTTGATAAATAGTTCCACCTCTACTATCACTACATAATACAATACATCTCCACTATTAGACCAGACTACTCGCCATCTTCGATCGCTTCCTCGCCCCGCTCCTCCGCAGAAACTACCGCCATGCATTGAAACTCACTAGAATACGACGACTTCCAAAACCGTACCTTGCCATCGTCCCCAGCAGATGCCAAAATTGTGCCAGTCAGATTCCAGCTCACTCGCCATACCTCCCCCCGGTGATCATCAAACTTAGAAAGCAGCTCTACATTCAGAGGACTGACCTGTCGCTCCAAGCCCAGCCCACCGCCATCCTCATCTGACGAAGCTAGCTGCTGGTTCTCAGAACCCGTGGACTTCTGGGTCAACTTGAATATACGAACATACCCATCTTTAGAGGCCGTCGCAATCAATTGGTACCCACGACCCATGGATGGAGCCCACGCTACGTCTCGAATCAGCCCTTTATGCTCGGGGAGCTGGGCGGCCTTGACATACTTACCAGTGTAATCTTTTTGATAAATAAACGCGTCCTCTAGCACACATACTACGATATGCTCTTTGAAAAACATTGACGGACACCACGATAATGCAAACGAAGACTGCAGTGTTCGATTCGGAGGATTCGACAAGATATTGACCTCTACCAAGGGCGACCAGTAAGTCATTGTGTTTGGATCTAGGGCCTCATGTACTCGGAAAACCCCATCTGAGCCTATCGAGGCCAGTTTGAGACCCAGATGCGACGGAGCAAACTCGATATCGTACAGTGGGCCCCCAAAATCAGAAATTGTATGTCGTTTTCGCCATCTTTTTCCAGATCCACCGCTTTCCTTAGGGTCCTCTTCGAATATTCTGACAGTGGCATCATGTGAACAGGTTGCAATGATCTGTCCAAACTCGGGGCTGGCCCACGAGATCTTTACAATGGACGAATCGTGGGCTCTCCACGAATCGTTCAATTCCCACCCATTCTCGGTCTTGTCGAACACTTTAACAAATTGGTCGGAGGAGCACGTGGCCAGCCTTTTTCCATAAAAATCATATGCGATATCGTGGACCAGGTCCTCGTGGCCAGCTAGAAATGGCTTCATTATTCGGGTTTATATTCTATCGTCGTTCAATCGGAGAAGGGGAGGGAGGGAAAAAATGCCCAGTAGGAAAAAAAAAAAAAAAAAAAAAAAAAAAAATCACGGGTTATTTAGTCCCAAACGCGGTATACGCAAGTATACTAGTACTACTACTAGTACTAAATACTATTCGTAGCCCCTACTAGTTTCTTCTCCATCCAAGATGAAGACGGCAGCCATGGCCCTGGCCGGTTTGGCTATCCTTGTGTATAGCAAACACCCTCTGGTTTCTTCTCTAGGATTTTCTACCATTGGATCAGCTCTAACGTTCGAGTTGATCCCCAAATTGGGGCCAAATTTCATCAAGGTCGGCCTTAAGGGGGTCGACCTGGCCAAAAAGAACAAACCAGTTCTACCCGAGACCATGGGAGCAATTCCCGCAGTGGTGTATCTATTCTGCATGGTGTTCTTTATCCCATTCGCCTTTTTGCAGTATCTAGTAATTGCCACCTCTGGTGGTGGTAACCGAGACGAAGGAGTCGAAGTCAACATGGGGCGAACTCTACACATGTTCCCCCATAACAAACTGGCAGAATGGTTATCTGCCCTTCTGTGTCTTCAGTCAATGTTCATGCTCGGGGTGGCAGATGATCTGTTCGATATCAGATGGCGAAACAAGTTCTTTCTTCCTGCAATTGCCTCCATCCCGCTTCTGGTGGTTTACTATGTAGATTTTGGAGTTACTCGAATCATGCTACCTCCGTTCCTGGGGCTCGGCACCTCAGTCGACCTGGGGGTATTCTACTATATGTACATGGCAGCAACTGCGATCTTCTGCACAAACTGTATCAACATTTACGCCGGTATCAATGGGCTGGAGACGGGCCAGTCGTTTGTGATTGGGCTGGTAATGTTATTCAATGACATGCTTTATATCGTGGGCAGTGGGGAATCTTCGCCGGGCCCAGCTGAGGAATCCCATTTATTCAGTGCCTATCTGATGGTTCCATTCTTGGGGGTTACTCTGCCCTTGCTGTACTACAATTGGTTTCCTGCTAATGTGTTTGTTGGGGACACATTCTGCTATTTTGCGGGGATGGTTTTTGCGGTAGCGGGTATCTTGGGCCACTTCTCCAAGACGCTACTGCTCTTCTTGGTCCCACAGATCTTCAATTTCATATATTCAGCTCCTCAACTGTTTGGACTTGTAGAATGCCCGCGGCACAGGCTTCCAAAAGTCAGTTCTGGAGAAGGCGAAGGAGAGTTGCTGATGGAGCCGTCGAGGACTAAAATGAGCCGCATCAACGGCCCCGTTATCAAGTTTCTGGCCAAGTTTAAGTTAGTTCAGGTATGGGAGGAATCCAACGAGTGTTCCAATTTGACACTGATCAATTTGGTGCTTGTGTGGTTTGGGCCGTTGCGGGAGGACAGGTTGGCTACTATACTTATGGCGATTCAGCTTGTGACTGGGATTGGGGCCATAGTGTTACGGCATTCTGTGGCAGCGTTGATATTTGGGCGGGACAATTGGTAGTTGGTTGTATATGGGCCAATTGGCAGTTATTGTAGACTATTTGACTGTTTATGGGTCAATTGGTAGCTAGTGGTAGACTAGTTTGGCTGTAGATGGGGCAATTGTATGTTACTATAGAATAGGTGACAGTAGATGGGCAAACTAGATGTTACTATAGCATCAGTAGATTGCACACTATACTATAAGACTAGTACCAACGATAGTAGTGCTACTACTGGGGGAGGATAACTGATTAAAACTCCTGGGCCGATAAAAATTTCGTATTCACGATAAAGCTCCTAAACGGAACTGATATTCAAAACTAGAACATGCGCCAATAAAGCACACGCTCTAATGCTACAACAAAAAAGACAATTCTAAGGCGAATGGTTTCTCATTCATTTTTACACAATGCACATTACACACATTTTTAAAGCTTGGAAAAAAACTCCGATTATCATTAAATAACTCTTTATTACGCTTCCATAAACCCAAAAAAATCTTCAGTATTCAAATATCCCCGTACGATTTTCTTAAGCAATGAGTTCAACAGCACCGCCAGCAGCCTTGATCTTCTTCTCAGCAAGAGAAGAGACAAATCGAGCTCGGACGATGACTGGGACAGATGGCAACTTGCCCTTGGCAAGGATCTTGGTGTAACCAGCGTTCAAGGTGTCGATAACTGGAGCCTTAGAGTCGGATGGGTTGGACAAGTATTGATCTCGTTCGGCTTCTGGCACAAGAGTCCAGAGCTTGTCCAAGTTCAAGACCTGGTTGAAGTGTCGGTTCTTTTGATAGTGGAAAGTTCGCATACCAACCTTACCGAAGTAACCCATGTGGTACTTGTCCAAGTTGGTTCGGTGGTGGTGTTGACCACCGGCCATACCTCGACCACCTGGCGACTTTCTGTGCTTACCGATTCGTCCATGACCCATGGAGACGTGGCCTCGGTTCTTTCGAGTTTTGGAGAGTCTAGTTGGCATTCTGTCGTTTGTGTGTTAGTTAATGTTGAGAATGAACTAAAGGTGAACGTACTTTAGAAGATTGTCGTTTACTGTGGGAGATTTGTGAGTGGTAAAAGATTTTAGGCGGTTGGGAAGTGGTGGATTGAAAATTCGCGTGTAAATAAGGGACCGGTCTATTTGTGACTGTGGTTTGGGGTGATATCCCCGGATTTGGCAAGTATGCGTGGGCACGCACTAGTAGGTATTACAAGCGCTACCTCCAGAAAACAACATAGGGCTAGTGATACTCCAAGATGCGTCTCTCATAAGAGACGGAATATCAATCCGAGGGCTAAGATGAAACCTGATATCGGATTATTAAATGATTCCTTGAAATCTTGGGTATTTTTTTCTCAATTAAGAGAGCGAGAGAAAGAGAAAAAAAAAATTCTCGAAGAATAAGTACTAGGCATAAAATTTGGTGTTGATTTACTGTAAAATCCTTAAACGCTAATTGGGCCATCGAATATATATCAGCAAAAGTCATTTCTACTGAGCCGCACCTTCTCTGTCGAAATGCTTGCGGCGACATTCTTCGAATCCAATAGCTCAATAACTGTTTCAGTTCATTGGCATATATGACTACTAGCTAACAATGATATAGCTATTTTGTCCCTTGTATGGTCTTCAATCGATATGCTGAATAGCCAAATCGGTGCTTGACTTACTAGTAGTCTGCTCACAGCCCTCACCTTCACGCCGTTATCGATGTCTATTCCAAACTGGTTGACACTAGCCTTTTCAGTCCACGGCTATATTAATCGGTTGTTTCATTTCAAATCTGAATATTCTAGATATTCTATCGATCAGGACAGATACCCCGATTCTAAACCGTCCTGAGCCCAAATATGTCTTCTCGCGGCCTTGATCCCTGTACTTTCCATCCCTGGAATTAGTACCACTTCTACCAACCTAATAAACTACTTCCCAAACTATCACAAAACTAGTATCAAAAGCACAAAAGGCACCAAAAATATCAATTAGCATCAACAATAAGTATATAGCCTATCTAAGCAAAAAAGGGCCCGCTGGTTATTACCGCAGATCATGACCATTCCTATCTTTTCTATATTCACTCAGACATATCGGATCCTTTAAGCGGGGAAAAGAAAAAAAAAAAAAAAGTTTTCTCATAGCGCAGGAAAATTTTGATACGAGATAAGTGACGCACAGTGGCATCACGTTTTTCCTCCCATCTCAGTCATTCGCACTAGGCACTATAATTCCCCCACCTCTCACAAAAATCTTACTGTAAAGCTTTTTTTCTGTTACAAAATTTTCATTCTCCTCTGCAGACTTATATATCGATTCTCGAATGCAAGGGAGGTGAAAGAGAGAACTTTTGTAACATACTAGTCTTTGTTTTATTCGATCCCTACCCAAGTACTGCTGCCACTACTCCAACACTGCTAGTCCGATAACAACACCTCATTGAAAATGTCCTCGTACTCTGCTAATGCCGCAGCCAGAAGAGGTTCCATAGTCCCTCCACTCTCAGGTGTCGATAGCCCATCCATAAACTCAGTTCCAGAAAAATGCGACGTACTAATCTGCGGAACTGGAATCACAGAAGCTGTACTCGCAGCAGCATTGGCATGGCAAGGCTCAAACGTCCTCCACATCGACAAAAACCCTTATTATGGTGATGCCTCTGCAATCCTGAATGTCAGCCAGCTTCAGTCCTGGGTCGACCAAGTTAACAATGGTAACAATGCAACTTTTGAAAAGGCAAACCTATACATCCCCCGGCCATTGAACAAGCGAAATTATATGATCGATCTGGCCCCAAAAATCATGTTTGCCCAATCGGATCTACTGGAATTGCTTATCAAAAGCAGAGTCTCGCGATATCTAGAGTTTAAGCCACTCGGCAGCTTCCATACCTTCGAGAACGATAGCTTTGAAAAAGTCGCCGGTAGCAAGAGCGACATTTTCTCCGACCAATCTCTCTCTCTCATGACAAAAAGAATCCTTATGAAGTTCATCAAGTTTGTGTTGGAGTGGGAGAACCAAAGAGATGTTTGGGAACCCTATTATGATGAGCCGGTCAACAAATTCTTGAAAGAAGTGTTCAACTTGAATGACCCCCAGATTGTAGAGCTCGTATTGACAATTGGGTTAAACAATAAGCTTGAAACGAAAACTCCAAGAGCATTAAATCGAATCAAGCGATATTTGACGTCATTCGATGTCTATGGAGCCTTCCCTGTGCTATACTCAATGTATGGTAGTGCTGGTGAGATATCTCAAGGATTTTGCCGGTCAGCCGCAGTCGCTGGAGCTACCTATAAACTGGACACCAGCTTAGAAGCCTTCAACGAAGAGACTAAAGTGGCAAACCTTTCTGACGGCTCCAAAATTCAAGTAGCAGAGCGAGTGGTTGTTTCACCAACAAACACTAAAACTACAGTACCACCTCAGAGTCAAATTACGAGGTTGGTGGCCGTGGTAGCTAAATCTTGTCAGGAATGGTTTGCTGAAAATGAATCAGCTGCTGTTGTTGTTTTCCCACCGGGAACTTTGTCAACTGATAACAAGCGAGCAATCCAAGTTGTTATTTATGGCCACGGTAGTGGCCAGGTTCCTGAGGGCCAGGCAATTTGGTACTTGACCAGCACAGAGCAAGATCCAACCAAGGCACGTGCTGATCTCGAAGATGCATTGACTAAGTTGGAAACCAATATTCTTCGAGAGAGTACTGAAGACTTTGAGATTGATGCTGAACCAACAGATGTATCAGTTCGAGATGGCATGTCTGTGGTCTCCTCCGTCAAACTGGGTAAATCTATGCAGAACTTTGTCCCCGAGCAAAAGTTACAATTCCTACTAAAGTTGGGGTATACGCAAAAAGTTGGACAATCTCTAGAGTTTGATGATAGTAGTAACGGTGGTGGCTCCTCTCCTTCAAGTTCTGTTTTGTTCGGCAAACGTCCAAGCGCAGAGATTTCGTACGATGGTATCGTCACAGAAGCACGTGCATTGTATGAGAAGATCACAGGGTCTGATGATGATTTCTTTGATGTTGATTTTGAAGATGAAGACGAGGCGGCTGAAGCGGTGAGAGACGAGACTAGACAGCATGAACGGGACCATGATCATCATGGCGACCACGCTGCTGAGGAGATGGAGCTGTAATTGTTGGTAGTATTAGTGGATGCACCACTGCTATGTATAAATTCTTTTTATTAAATTTTGTTTTCCGCACTTAATAGATTATTGTTGATCTTCATAAATATGTACAAAGGAGCGCTTGCTATCATATAAATCATCCTTTTTTTAAAAAGAGTATCAAAAAACTGCCTATCACTCTATTTTTCAAAATTTTTCTACGTGAGGTAATGAAGGCTCATACTGATTATGGATCTCGAAACATCATGTATTGAACTATTAGGCTCTCAAAATTCCATGGATTCCTTGTAAGCTTCAACTATTCGCTATTCCATCGCTCAGAAATTAAATAAGAAAACCGGTCTTAGATCATGTGATCGCGCTCGCCGCAGACAGACCCGGGATTCACATACATCACCGTCACTAAATTCTCAACGAATCTGTTCCTTGTCTTAGTTGGTTAATGCGGAGACGACACTAGATGAGTCACGTGATCAAGTGCCAGAGAGGTTAATGGGTTTGACTCGAATTGTATGAGATTTAAGTTTCACACTTGAATTGAGTCTAAATATTCGGTTATCAAATGGGCTTTGCCCGCGTAGGTTCGAATCCTGCCTTGATCGATTTTTTTTTGCATATATTCTGTGTTGCCTGACACTGCAAACTTTTAGGGACACTATTTTTTTATTTTTTTACTTTTATCATTGTACTGATACTCTGT
The DNA here is from genome assembly GCA_030564265.1 of Blastobotrys attinorum. Lineage (NCBI taxonomy): Eukaryota > Fungi > Ascomycota > Dipodascomycetes > Dipodascales > Trichomonascaceae > Blastobotrys > Blastobotrys attinorum. The sequence goes on from JAJLUM010000015.1 coordinate 151,784, forward strand.
ACTTAGGTATATAATAGTTGGCTGGATTTGACCCAAGAGTTGACAAAACGGAAGTATCATTCCGCGTCGCAAACCTATAGGTGATTGAACGAGGCGGGGCTGGTTGACGGACTAACATAAGCTTATATGACCGCGTGACAAGTATAAAGTAGGTAAACGTGAACAGGCTAAAGGACCTCTGTCGAATTAGCATTATTCCCCATTGTGACCCACTTTGTGAAAGTACACTAATGGGCTAATCAAGCCGCACAAACTTTAACCCCGCAAATATTTCATAGTTATATGTGGGATTTTCGAGAGGTGGGGAACCGTATCCTTCAATACTCGGCACAATCATTAGCCGGAACAATTCAACGATTATAGGGATAATTACTGATAATAAAAGCCTGAGATATCCCATTGTCCCCTCTAACTGCAAATCTTAAACTCGTTATCTTCGATTTTTTTCTTTCTTATTTGTTTTTATTGGAATAACATGGCAGTGGACATAGAATCAAAGCAGTCTTCTATTCATGTCGAGCACTCCCAGAACCACCCAGTTCGAATTGGAAACTCTCTAAGGACCGAGTATCCATGGGCGCAGTATATTCCAGGCTTCTCGCCAAGTCGCATGATCAAAGCCAGGGGACGGCGGATGGTTGCATTCATCTTAGCCTTGGCAGGGTGCTGTATAATGTTCTTTGGATATGACGCCTCCGTGATGTCCCAAGTAAACTCCAATCCAGACTATCTACGATTGATGGGTACAGACAAGGGCACCGATAGAGACTCAGCAGCTGTGGGGGGTATCATATCTGTGTGGTTTGGGGGATTTGGCATTGGTGCTGTAATGGCAGGCTCGTATTCAGATAGAATAGGTCGACTGAGAACTGCTTCAGTGGGGATAGCATGGGGTGTATTAGGTGCAGCCCTACAAGCTTCAGCTTATAACATTACCTGGATGATGTTTGCCAGGGTAATTGGTGGTATTGGCTGTGGCCACTTGAACACAATCATACCGGTCTGGTCCAGTGAGACTGCAGATGCCGGAATGAGAGGTGCAATGGTAGCAACTCAATTCACACTTGCACTAACAGGGTCAACAATTGTATACTGGATGGAGTACGGGTTAACTATTCATGCTGGTGAAGTGATTGCTTGGAGATTCCCCGTGGCATTCCAGATTGTGTTTCTTTTAATAGCTCTAGTGGCCATCCCCTTCGCCCCAGAATCACCAAGATATTTAGCATCGGTTGGTAAAATAGAGGAAGCAAGGTTGGTCCTTGAGCACTGTCGACTGGATCCAGACCCTGCAAAGATTGATCAAGAAGTGGTTGAGATTCAACAAGCGATAGAGATGGAAGCAACCGCATCCAGCGAGATTGGCTGGTGGGCCATGATGACGACTACAGATAGATATCACACTAGAAGACGTATCCTTTTGGGTGCTGGCATCCAGATCATGCAGAAGCTCACTGGGATAGATTTCATCGCAACATATGCCCCTTCAATGTTTGGACTGAGTGGGTTCGACTCCAATAAATCGAATCTCTTGGCAGGAGGCAATTTCTTTGGATACACGGCTTCACTGGCGCTGGCAATATATCTATTAGATCGAGTAGGGCGACGAAAGATGATGCTTTTTGGATCGTCTGCCATTGCGGTAGTGCTGTTTATCGGTGGAGGACTAACTTACTTGGTTTTACACTCTGAAGACGAGAGTCAAAAGGCGAAATATGGAGCAGGAGTGGCAGTGGTACTGTATGTGTATACTTTCTTATATGGATCAGCCTGGTTGGCTACAGCATGGTGCTATCCATCTGAAATATTTCCTATGGAATATCGGTCACGTGGAGCCGCATTGGCAACGGTAGGATTTTCTCTTGCCGGAGGGGCAATCAACATGATTGTTCCTTATTTGATCAAAGCTGTGGAATACTGGGTATTTTTCATATTTGCATTGATAAATATGGCCATGCTGATACCGATCGAGTTGTTTTACATTGAGACGAAGAATCGGTCGTTGGAGGAGTTGGATCGCATATTTTCGACTCATGTATTACAGCGTAAAGCGGAGAAAGCATACCGACAGGACGTCAGTATGAAGCTAGAGGAGGATGTGGTTCGTTAATTGGAACCGTAGATACTTTAGATAGAATAGGATCAGAGAATGTGCTATAGGATTGGTTAGCTGACCGGTTTATTAGGTTGATTAAGTGGCCGCTTTTATTTATAGTCAAGCAAAGAAATAGATCAAAACATTTCAACTTGGTGTTAACTCACAATATCAATTCTTTCTTCTATACAATCATCAGCAAAATGCCAATTTTTAACTATACATTACAAAAGAAAGTGCTATACGAGATACCATTTCTCTCAGAAATAGCTTATTGAGAGTTGAAGTAGTCCAAAAGAACCTTTCGTTCTTCAGAGTCTTCACCCCAGTTCTTGACAACGACACAAGAACAGCCAACGACCTTTCGGGCGTTACCTTCTCGGTCCAATTGGCACAAACCGGCCCATTCACCCAACTTCTTGGCATCAGAGAGCTTAATCAATGGGATTGGGGTGTCGGTTTCGTTACACAAGGCTTCGACAAGCTTTGGGTAAGCTTCTTCGGTGACAGAGTCAACCAAGACACACAAGTGGGCTTCTCGAGTAGACAAGGCCTTGGTGGCTTCTCGCAAACCTCGAGCAAGACCGTCGTGGATCAAGGCCTTTCGAAGGACACCTTGCAAGGCGTCTTCGATGGACATGGATCCTGGAGCTGAAGTTTCAACGGCAACTTCAACTTCTTCAACTTGTTGGACTTCTTCGTTATCAGACTATTAGACGATTTAGTTAGCATTTCAGATTACTATTAGGATAATTTTTCATCCATACCATTTTTTTTTTTTTAATAAGTTTGAGGGACTTCGTCGACAGATGTGGCTTTTAAAAGGCTGCTCAGTCCAATATGGTTTATAGGTGGAAAAAAATTGAAAGAGAGGTTTGGAGAAAAAAAAAAGATGCCTCACTGGAAGGAGTGTGCTGAAATATTCGCCGTACCGTGTTGTACACCGACGGGTCGGGAGTTTTCCTAATTGGGAACAGGTAGTAGAACACTACCGAGAGGCTTTAGCCCCCAGGTCGGAGGCCCGACCATCCCCCAAGAGACGCGTATCACGAAACCACGATAGATACATACAAACAACATACATCACGTTGCATCACCTATATTGGAAAAACAACTGATATTGAGTTGAATTACCTGGAACAACGACATACATCCAGTTGCATCACCAAACTCGGGACCCACAACTGGAAATGGAATTCGTCAAAAGCACGGCGATTCTGACCGAGCACCTGGGCTATGCGCCTATTGCCCTGATAGACGACGTGATCAACGCAGTAAACGACATCCTCTACAAATGCACTGCTGCTATGGAAACTTTCCTGGTAGAGCGGTACCAAAATGATGAATCGATACCGGCAGACGAGATCGAAATGGGAACAGCCAAGCTGGAAACACTACTAGAAAGCGTTGTCGACCGTTGTTTCGACAAGTTTGAGCTCTACGTGCTGCGGAACCTGCTCATAATCCCCCCAGAGCTGATATCTGGCGGGTGGATGAGGCTCGAGCACCAGCAGGGCGTTGATTTCGCTAGCAAGGACTCGTTGACGACAAAAATAGTCGAGCTGAGGACAGAGCTGTACCACCAGAAGCATTTAAACTATTTATTGAAGACCCGGTCGAAACGCACTGCCAAGTTGCTGGCCATGCTCGACGGGTATCGAACGTCGCTACAGTTTCTGAAACCGGCAGAGCTGAATGATGTGGCGCCTTTGCATGAGACGATCCAGTTTTTGGCCTCCCAGATAACAGAAATGATAACCAAGATTGAACAGACCCAGGAGCAGGATATTGGTCGCCAGAGGTTGGATCCGGGCAGTGAGAGAGGTACTAGTCGGTCCCGTGACCAGTATGTTGATACGTTTTCTCGTCGTGCAGTGGAATCAGTTGGACTGCAGCAGGATACGACTTCGGCGACTGTGATCCAGCAGCAGGCGTCTCAGGCGCAAAAGTTGGCGGAGGAGTTTGAGTGAGGTGGGTCGATATGGTGTGGGCTGGTCAATGGGGCATTAGTCGTGGAATCATGGAGCATAATGGAGAATAATGGTGCATTAATGATGGAGGAATGGACAATAATGATGGAGTAATGAAGAAAAATGGGGCATTAATGATGGAATAGAGTTCTCACATGCCATCGGAGCCAACATTCATCTCCAGACCCTAAAGGCAGTTAAGAATAATTTCCATATCGGGGAATATTCTTCGAGCAGATCTCTCACATGCCAAACCAGAACCCCATATTAGTCCGAGTTCCCAAATGCCACTTAAGAATAATATGCATAGGAAGCTATTCCTGCGACTTGGACATATGTTTGATGATTCGGAAACTTGTCGGGAATTTCGAAAATTCATTTAAATAAGAGTACTAACAATACACAATACTAATTAACGACAATACACACATACACGACTAGTCGCTATCGCTATCACTGTCGCTGTTATCTTCATAATTTACAACTGTGTCGTCCGCTGCTCCACCACCAGCTCGACCAGATCCGCCAGAACCACCGCCAGCCGCATTACCAGCAGAGCCTTGGCTCTGTTGTTGGTCTTCACTAGGCTCTGGAGAGAACTTTACATGCTTCTTTTTGTTGGCTTTATTAGGGGTATTGTCGGAGGCATTATATTCCTCTTTAGAGTTGAATTGCGTTAAATCCTTGACCTCTCCTGGTCTCAAAAGAGTGCCCTGTACACTGACAGTTCGCCCTGAGACATTGAATGACTTCACAGTGAACTTGATTTCGCCGTCCATGCGGTTGTCGTTTCCGTCCTTCCAGTACCCCATGGATTTTGGATCGTTGAACATCCGACCAATGCTTGACCCGTCTTCTTCGTACTCAAACTCATCATCTTGTGGTTGTTCATTGGGCACAAAGGTCCAGTCGGAAGGGATGGAATCTCGCTTGATTGTAGCATTAAATGTATCGTGAATAAGCAGCCCGATATGCGATGGACTTTGCAAGTTGATCCAGCCTTCTACTACATCGCCCGGCACTGGTTTCCAGACTAGAAATTCCACCGAAACCCACATGTAGGCAAACGGGCTATCGTACATGACTTTGGCAACTTTGGCCCCAGTTCTTTCTGGATCCTGGCCAATAAGCTCTAGGTTTGTATGCGCTAACACTACTCCGCCTGCTGGTGCGAAATATGTCATAATTAGGGGGTCCAAATGCTGAGATTTGACTCCTTCTTCTGGCTCTTGTACATAGACTGGGGCTAATGATACGTAGAGCAATGCAGCTACTTTATGGAAGCACTGTGCGATTCCATTTTTATCTTTGATGTTTAGGCCCACTAGAGCACTTCTTTGTCGTTTTACAGCGACCGATTTTGATAATGGTTCTGCTTTTCTCTTTTTTTCGCTCATGTTGGTGATGGACTAACCTACCAAAAAAAAAAAAAAAGTGAAAAAATTTGGGATAATTTTTTTTTTTTTTTTTTTGTAAAACGTCCGTGCGGCGCGGCGCGGCGGTGATTTATTAAAGAAGTCATCAACACTCGGTTCACGATTCCTCATTAGGTTGAAATCGGAAATCGATAAACGATTGCCTAGTCGAATCAACCTGGCACATGCTCTGAATAGACATAGTTCCATTAGCATCACACCGTAGAGATACTTTAGTCGCCAGGCTAAGGGCGTCAAGTGCTTTGCTCAGAAGGCTGAACTTGTAGGAATTGCGAACTACCACGTTCGATGTTTCGCCACCTGGAATGTCGAACGTCTCTAAAACCGCTTTTTCATTGGGGAACACTATCTGAGTGGTCCCCATTCCACCCTCGCTAATCAGCACGAAGTGCGGTGATACCAGAGACTGACCCTGAATTGTCACTACCTCGGTCTTCATAGTCTCGAGTTCCTTGATTGCATCGTAAATGATATCGCCTTTAGTGATGACCTGCTGCACAATAGAATCTTTATCAAGCTCAATTGCTCCGGTATCTGGCTCGTCATCGTCGCCGGTTTCGTCAACAGAGGGCCGATAATCGTCCTCGAAGGTTGCTAGATCACATTTGGTGACCAAGTTCTGCCCTTCCTTGAAATACAACACAAATGGAGTGCCATCGCCGTCGTAATAAAACCTACAGGTAGAAGTGATTGAGTCTATGCCACTGCTGTTATTAGCACTACTACCACTGTTATTATGGCCGTCATCTGTGCGAAGCCTGCTTTGAACAAACATTTGCAAACACTGTGTCAATGCTTTAAGCGATATGTTCACTGTGATATATCCACTATCGTCATTCGGATCATTAAACTCAAAGGATGTGAATAGACTCTCCATTAGCAGTAAATGAGCCTGACAGGCATGGGCCTCGGTATCAGCGGTGAATTTGATTCCACCGTCATATATCGTCAGCGATACCTTCGAGGAAACGTGGGTCACAGCTTTGAGGACGCTGTAAATATGCGATATACACGTAGTCGAAGCGGCGAACACGGGCATGTCGATCTTTCAGTAGTGTGTCGACCTTCAATGGTGTAATGATCTTTTCAATAGTGTATCGATCAGAGTGTGGACGAATTTGCACCAGTCGGGCCTCCGACATCCCAATAGGTTTTTTCTTTCTCCCCCACAAAAAGATTCTTAGTTCAGAAGTGGTCCTTCGCAAGTCCACATCTATATATACATATATATATAAATCCTCAATGAGACGTCGACGCAATGTACTATGGCCAGTAGCCATAGCGAGTCTTGCAGTTGCCGGAGGCTTCTATGTCTACAAAAAGTACATGGCCGCAGAACCGGCTAGCACAGGAGATCAAAAAGTGCGACAACGATCACCTGCAGAACTCAACTCAAAGATCTCTCTAGTAGTATCAAAAAGCCTGATCGAACATGGCCTTCCCTTAGAGCCAATACTGACAAAGTATCCGAATGTCACGATACTGGTGTGTCCGGACGTGAGCGAGTCTCCGGCAGCTACACTCCAGCTGAATGCCCAAGTGCCTTCGGAGTTGGCTTACAAGGTGATCTCTTGTGAGACGGATATTGGCATAACTCATGTCCTAAAGCACTTGAGGGCCCAAAGGGTGGTTTTAGCTGCAGATGCCCCTGTGACTGTGGGAGATATCAAGAAGTTTGTTGGGTCGGTGGCTACCTTAGACAGTGATATAGCTGTAGCCAGTGAGCAGATTCACGATATGTTCTTCTGAGCATATTGGGCCCGGCATGTAACACGGGTTCCAGGAATACATGGAACCAGGATACAGTAATACAGTAATACAGTAATATAGTAATAAATATAATATGTACAGACAGAGATTAGTAGGGGTCTAGGGAATCTAGTTGGTGGCCTTAAAGTCCTGCTGGGTCCCGTGAATCCTATCCTAGTGTGAGGTATACATAAAGCACAATAGCTATCCAAGCTATTGTGCCTTAGAAGCTAGATACTCTGAACTACTCCACTCTGGACCACTAGCTCCGGTCAACCAGCCACTTCCACTCTGCTCGACGAATATGCCTCTGCTGCTGCTTCTTGCGCTTACCACTCGCAGTCAATATCGCAACCCGTCGCACTTCCTTAAGCTTGATAGAATTGAACCACGTGACCGCCACAGTCAGAGCAGTAATCACCGCAGAAACCGACCAAAAACCATACGGAGACTCCTCAATGAAGTTCTCCAGGTTCATGCCGTACAGGGCCGCAAAGAACATGCCAAAAGTGAATCCGAGGGTGCCAACGGTGATCTTCAGCTCCATCAACATCAAAGCATTCCGGTTCGAATCCAGCATGATGTTGACAATCTCCTCAGTGGTCTTCACATTGGTGGCCACTCGTTCACCCTGCTGCACAATCTCGTCCAGCTGCTTGTAGTACGACTCGAGCAGTAGCTCGGCCTCAGCATGGTCCGTAACCTCTCGCTCGATCCCCTGGTGCTTTTCACTGAGATACATCTCGCACAGGTCCTCGTCGCTCTCGAGGATGTCACTCAACACATCTCTGACGAGCCGAGTCTTTTGCAAGAACTGGCTCACTTTTTTGCTCTTAATCAGCAGATCCTTGAGCAGGTCCCGGTCGATATGGTCTTCTAAATGATGCAGAATCTCGTTCAGCACCCCCAGCTGTGCCTTGAGATCGATTTCTAGACTCGACACTGTGTTTTGCAGTATCGATTCCAGAGCCCGCAGTTCGTAGGGCAGATTGCTACTTGAGGTAGCCAGATGCAATTGTTCTTTTGATTCTAGTCTGTTCTCGAGATCATACAGCAGCAAGCTCAGCTTGCTGGTGTCCCGCTTAGCATCTAGAATCATGACCTGGTTGTGTTTTATCACTGCCTGGAGGTCCAGCATGTTGACCAAGATGCACTTAGGTCTGACTAGAATCGATGGGATTAGGGATATTCTCGACGACATGCTTCTTAGGTCTCGAGGGTGCAATCCGTTCTCAGCTAGGAACTGGGCTCTGGAGAATCTGTGTGATACTGCTGTTACTTTGCCATTTTGCCCCAGGATTGTGCAGCTGACTTGACTGTTGGCATTCCTCGGGCTCTGGAAGTTGTATTTATCAGAGGATTCCTCTGTGTAGTTGTAACTAGCAGTGCTTTGAAGTCTTTTCATGATGGGAATCCTCGCTGGTACTAACCTGTGGAGCCGTGGGCCGTAGAGGGCCCCAGGTCTGAGTAGCGAGCATGAGACTTTCATTCGCTTGGTTCTTCTTCAACGGGCACTCTATTTGGTGTTTCTATGAGAATATATTGCCACTGCTTTTTAGTTTAGGTTCTTAATGCTTAGTTTAGGATCTGAGATTTTTTTTTGGTGTCGGATGTCGGAGGTCAGTGGTTATCAGTCCCAATTAGTGCTCCTCCACAGAGAGCAAATAGCCCTAACCCTTGTCAAAAAAAAAAAAACGGTGCAAAATCAAATAGGTCTATTGAATTTGTATATAAATGTATAATGAATAGTTATATAATTACTTGCTAGGCTCTTTTTTTTTTATTTATTTATTCTTCCTCCTCAGTCTAGTTGAAAAACTTCCGTGATTCAGATGCACCAAAAACAGCATGTCGAATCGCTGGAAGAGACGACTCAGACAAAAGCTTCAACCGCTCGTCAAGAGTGTTATTCACCTCAATCTTACCAGTGGAGTTCTTAATAATAACTCCACCCGAGCTCTCGCTAGACAGATAGTCATCACTGATCGAAACATCTACAGACATGCCAGACTTGCTCTTAAAGGCCTCCACAGCCTTAGGGATGGCCTTTTGAACAGTGTCGACGTCATTTTTTCGAACTTGCAGAGTAATCTTGTCCTCCATCAATGCAACTAGCCCCTCCTCAATCAATCCCTCCATAACAGTACCATAGTTAGACCCCTTGGAGGCCTTCTTGAGTTCCTGAGTAGCCCCTTCCAACAGGTCGTTCAAAACGTCGTCTCGAGCTCCCAGAACCTTCAATCGGGTCTTGTTCGAGATACTGGATTTTAGGATCTGTTGGTCCAATGCTGCTTGCTTGTATTTCTTCTCGTACACCTCATCGATGGCAGCAGTCTCTGATCGCACAATCTTTGCCTTTTCGATTTCGTATTCTTCATTGGTCTTGAGCTCAATTTCTTTGGCCTTTTCGTCAGCTTCTTTCTTGATGAACTCAACCATCTTGTTGAGCTCGCCGGCTACTTGGTCTTCACTTAGGGCTTGCGACATCTCTGGTGTATCGTGATGTACTACTTGTAGTGTGTTGTATGTGGTGTGTTACTTGTAGTGTGTTGTATATAGGTGTATTACTAGTATTACTTATAGTACGTTGTATCTACGCTACGGTGTATTACTTGCAGTGAGGAGAATAAGGAGGTTGGGACTTTTGCTCGGGGCGGTCGCTGGGGCAACGCAAAATTAAATTTAACTACTCGATCACGGTCAGCCACCACCATCAAACATCACCATAGACCTAAAAGTGACCAAATCCAGAAAAAAAATCTGCTAGTATCACTAGTCATCATGAGACATAGACTAGCACCTCTGGTGCTGAAAAGAGGTGCAAGGACCGATAGTTTGAACCGCATAAAACACGAGGCCACCGAAATAAACCCCGTGGGAATCCAGCAATTGACAAACTCAATGAGATCCAAAGTATTCGGGAAATCCCACAACCGTACTCCATCGACTAAAGGCATCGATCTTGCCCAGGAGCATCTGTCGTACAACGACCTGCTCGGGAAAAAGACCAGTAGGGCAAAACCAATAGACTTCACCCTGCCCAAACTGCTGGGGAACTCGCTGGACGAGCACTTTTTCAAGATTGGTAAAGACGTGTCTGAACCCTATTTCACCAACACTCAAAAGTTTGTCAGTGGGTCGATACCAAAGAGACCCGACCCCAGCAACTGGGTGAAACAATCAGGGTGGACCAAGTACAAGTACAGCAAGAAAACCGATAGATACACTCCCCAAAAAGTTGATTGCCCAGACGAGAAAGTGCTGGTATTCGATGTTGAAGTCATGTACAAAGAGCATGACTATGCGGTGATTGCCACTGCATGCTCAGACACAGCCTGGTATGCCTGGATTTCGCCGTGGCTACTGGGTGAATCTGATCGCCACGACCATTTGATCCCACTAAGCTCTGATCGTAATAATAAGAACGTGGTCATTGGCCACAACGTAGGCTACGATCGTAAACGAGTCAGCGATGAGTATCACATCGAGCAGTCTGGCAACTTTTTCCTGGACACAATGTCTCTGCATATTGCTGTGAACGGCATGTGCTCGAGGCAACGTCCGCAGTGGAAGAAGATGAATAAACAAAAGACTGAAGAGGACGAATCGTTCGAAGACGAGGTGGTGGAAAACCCGTGGTACAGTCGCAGCGCACTGAATGGGCTGGCCGATGTGGCTTATCTGCATTGTGGTATCCAGATGGACAAATCCACACGAGATGTGTTTGGTGGAGAGTATTCCAGACAGGACTGTGTCGACAATCTAGAGACACTACTGGACTATTGTGCAACAGATGTACACACTACGTTCAAAGTCGCTCAAAAGGTGTTTCCAGCTTTCTTGCGGATCTGCCCGCACCCAGTGAGCTTTGCTGGGCTGAGGCAGCTCTCGACAGTATTCTTGCCCATTAACGAGCAATGGGACAAGTATGTTGAGACTGCAGAGCGTACATATCAAGACTCGACCAAGAAAATCTACGAGCAGCTGAAAAAGCTGGCCAATGAAGCTGTGAAACTGAAGGACTCGCCAGAAAAGTATAAAAAGGATCCGTGGCTCTCACAGCTGGACTGGGAAATCGTGCCGACAAGAATGATCAAGGGAAAGAAAAAGGGCGACCCAGATTACCCAGATCCACGACAGAAGCTTCCAGGGATGCCAAACTGGTATAAAGGGTTGTTTCCATCTGCCTCGAAGCCCATGAACTTGTCAGTCCGTACGAGGATGGCTCCAATCCTACTGAGGTTGCAGTGGGACGGTCACCCTTTGGTGTGGACTAATACTTTTGGCTGGGTGTTCAAGACGACCAGGAGACAGCAGTCCAAGTACGAAAAGCTAAACTACTCGAAATGCGACATGACATTGGAAGATCTGAAATACTACAAGGACAGCAGGACCCATGTGTATTTCCGGATCCCGCACAAGGATGGGCCCAGTGCCAGATGTGTCTCTCCAATGGCTAAAACTTACATTTCGTACTTTGAGCAAGGCATCCTAATGTCTGAGTTCGAGCTGGCGAAGGAAGCGATCCAGCTCAATTCTCAGGGCTCGTACTGGTCTGCCGCTCGGGAGCGAATCTTTGGCCAAATGCCTGTGTACACAGACACTGTGGATATGGGGATGCGAGTGCCTGGTAAGGAGTCTGTTACTGGAGGAGCCAGAACAAAAGCGATCGCCGCTCAAGCTGCTAACGATAATAACCACAATGATGATAACGCCCATGATACTAACAACAACAACAACAATAATAATAATAATAATGACAACGCTGCAACTAACAGTAAAAACGACAATAATAATAATGACAACGCCGCAACTAACACTAAAATCAACAATCAAAAGCTGGGCATCATCATCCCCAAGCTCATCTCCATGGGCACTATCACCCGGAGAGCAGTCGAAGACACTTGGCTCACAGCGTCCAACGCTAAAAAAACCCGAGTCGGCTCTGAACTCAAGGCCATGGTTCAGGCTCCGCCAGGGTACAAGTTTGTAGGTGCCGATGTCGACTCAGAGGAACTGTGGATCGCCAGTCTAATTGGAGACTCGCTATTTGGACTCCATGGAGGCACTGCCCTTGGGTGGATGACTCTAGAAGGTACCAAGGCAGCAGAGACCGATCTACACTCCAAGACGGCCAAAATCCTCGGGATCTCACGAAACGAAGCCAAAGTATTCAACTATGGACGAATCTACGGGGCGGGGCTCAAGTTTGCATCCACCCTACTCCGTCAATTCAACCCTATGCTCAGTGTCGAAGAGGCCAATGCCACTGCGAACAAACTGTATGAGGCCACCAAAGGGTGCAAAACTCGGGTCAAGGGGTTCAAGGCCAAGCAGTTCTGGCGTGGAGGAAGTGAGAGCGTGGTGTTCAACAAACTGGAAGAATTGGCTGAACGAGACACCCCTCGAACGCCAGTACTGCGTGCGGCTATCACAGAGGCCCTCACTAAAAAGCATCTGGGCACATCAGCTAACTTTCTGACCTCCCGGATCAACTGGTCAATCCAGTCGTCTGGTGTAGACTACTTGCACTTGCTAGTGACGTCGATGGACTATCTGATTCGGCGATACAAGATCAATGCCCGTCTGTGCATTACAGTGCATGACGAGATCCGGTATTTGGTCAAGGAGTCAGACCAGTACAAGGCAGCTCTGGCGCTGCAGATATCGAATCTGTGGACTAGAGCTATGTTTTGCCAACAGCTGGGTATAGACAATGTTCCTCAGTCTGTGGCTTTCTTTTCGCTGATCGATATTGATCATGTGATGCGAAAAGAAGTAGACCTGGACTGTGTGACGCCATCTCACCCGGATCCAATTGAGCCTGGCAAGGCCATTGATATCTATGAGTTGCTGGAAAAGTGTCCTAAGCTCACGGGCGAGCAACGAGGCTTCAAAATTGGCGATTACCAATATGAGGCGTTCAATGAGGCAGTCGACACCGGCTCAAGCTCTGCAGGTGATGCAGAGCCGTATCCAGACGAGTTCTTGCGGGCCCAGATTCTGACGGACTCTGAGCAGGTCAAGGCGTTGGCTAAGAAGGTGCGTAAGATGTCAGGTGTGAAGCCTACTCCGCGTAAGCGGCGGAACTTGGTTGATCCTCCGCCAGGACCTGTGTCGACTTTTCTGGATCTCGACACGATCCGGGAGCTCAACAGCAGTGCGAATGTCAATGCCAACGACTTCTGGATCGATGGCGAGGAGGGTGATGTGGCGACGCAGATCCGGGAGTACCATGAGCACAAGAGTATGCGTAATGGCTCGAGAAAGGGCGTTATGGCCGGTTAGTTTAGATTATTCTGCGAATCCTATTCCTAAAAGTACAAGTAGTGTAAATATTTATGATAATGATTGATGAACTGATAACGTCACGGATAATAATAACGTCACGGATGGTAATAACCTCACGGCTGATGATCTGATAACCTTACGACTGATAACCTCGCGCCGCATGATCTGATAACCTTACGATTGATAACCTCGCGCCGCATGATCTGATAACCTCACGATCTATGACCCCAACGTCACGACCCATGATCCAGTTTCCGAGCCCGATACCGCTCCCGAGCTGCCTCGATAGCAGACAAATCCGTCCTGCGGCTCTTCATTCGGTCAATAGCCTTATCGCGACTCTGTTCTGCCTCCTGCTGTCTCTTGCGCTGCTGCTGTTCAATCTGCCTCTCGACCTCTCGTGACTGATCCTGGCGCCGCACGGGTGAGGCGCTAGTGGCCGCTCTGTGCGGCGTCTGGTAGGTCGGCGTGCGGCGCAGGTCGACATTAGCTCCATCTCTGGGTTTGTACGACTCCGGTTCAGGTTCAGGTTCGTTGTGCTGTTGTTTTTCTTGCTGTTTCAGCATGCTGCTGTAGAAGCCCTTCATTCCGGTTCGGTTCTGCTCGTCTTTTTCTGCTTCTTCGCGACTCACCCGTTCCATTTCTTCTTGTTGCTTCTTGTACGAACTGGTCACGAACTGTTCTACGCCTTGATATGTGTCTCCCTCTGCTTCTCGCTCCCGTTTAATTTTGACGTCTTTTGCCCGCAGTCGGTCTCGGTCGCGGACTTTTCTTGACTCGATCATGTTCGCTATATATTTTGGCTGTTTGTGGCCGGGTTTTTGAATCGGCATGTTAGTTTTTTTCGGTCTTTGTTGTGTGATGGATGGATCATACCCGCTTGTCATCGCTGTTATTCTGGCTTCCAGCTTGGCTCTCGCCCTTCAGGTCGTCGTACACCTCGTCGTAGGCATACATGTCATGGTCCTGGATGTTATTATTATCAGTGCTCGTCGTTATCGACGGGTTCGCCCTAGGTATCAGCGGATGTCTCACTTGTTCATCCTTACCGTCACTTTCGTCGCCGTCGTCGTCGAACATGGACGGACGGGGACCTCTTGGACCTCGTGGTCTCACTGGGCGGACGTTGCTCAGGTTGAGGGTTTTTGTCGCGATTGGTTTGGTGGGTTGTGTGGTGGATTGTGTGGTGGATTGTGTGGTTGGTTGAGAGGATTGGGCAGATGATTGAGCAGAGAACTGAGCAGAGGACTGAGCAGAGGACTGAGCAGAAGTTGGAGGTCGGGCATGAGCCTGTTGCGTTCCAAAGTCGAACTTTGTTGGCTCTGGTTTTCGTTCTGGCTCAGGAACTGGTTTTCGTTCTGGTTCTGGGACTGGCTTTCGTTTTGGCTCAGGCACAGGCTTTCGGATTGGCTCAGGCACAGGCTCTGATTCTTGTTCTGGCTCAGGCTCTCGTACCGATTCTGACTCGAACTTTCGTACTGGTTCTGGCTCGAACTTTCGTGCAAGGTCTGGTTCGAACTTTCGTGCAGGCTCTGGTTCGAACTTTCGTGCAGGCTCAGGCTCTAACTCTCGTACTGGTTCTGGCTCTGGCTCTAACTTTCGCACTGGCTCTGGCTCTAGCTCTAACCTTCGCACTGGCTCTACCTCTTTCTCTGGCTCTACCTCTTTCTCTGGCTCTACCTCTGCCCTATTCCATCCACCAGTGCCTCCCTGCCTCAGCGGCGATGCTGAAGCTCCTGGAGCTCCTGGAGCCTTTCGCGGCCGGTTTGGTGACTGGAACTTGGGCCCAATCACAGGCAACTCAGGATACTTGAGGTTGGCATGTCGCGAGAAGGAGCTTATAGTTATCAGCACCTGAGAGGTGCTCTTAAACTCGTGCAGGTCACGTGTCTCAAATAGGTCGTAATGAGGCACTCCAACCTTCTCACAGGCTCGCAGGAAAGCCGCAATGTTCTCCATTTGCACAAAGGGCATTTTGGACACCTTGAACTTGGCCATTCCAGGCTCGATCTTGTTGACAATTCTGTTTAGCAGCAGTGGTTAGCTCATTATGGTGTTCAAAAAATTAAATAAATAAAGTCTCTCATACCGGCATAGCTTGGTACCATCGCGAAGCTCCTCAAACAAATCTCCACTGACACTCTCACCGAGCATCTGCTCGACCCATGTTCGCACCTAGACACATGTTAGACCTGTAATTACTGCAAAACCGGCTTTTACACCGCGACTTACGTCTCGTTCTTTCTCGTCCTTATCACTCATTGGTCTTTTTTCTGTTTTGGTCTTGTGAGTAGTAGTATAACATCCCAACGGGGGGTTTTTTTTTTAGAGTGAGCGTACTACCACCAGTAAAACTCCTACTGCTAATATTACCACTAGTGGACGATTTCTTTGACTCCAATACCATCGATACTTAATTTCAGTACCGATTCTTTTGACTCCAGTACTATTGATACTTGACTCCAGTACTATCAACACTTGGCTCCAGTACTGCCAACACCACGAGTAGAATTGACTCCTGTACTATCAATATTACCAATACTACTAATACCACTACCACTACCACTCCTAAACAGACCAAAAATCCATTATCCATGTCCCTATGCCACCTGGTCCAGTCAGTCCGCATAGAGGACCTCAGCCTCAGCGAAGATGAAATGAGAGCCTACCCCCGGTGGTACACAGACCTTCTCCTGCGACGGGGAAACGAGTCCATCAAGGTCGACGACATCATGACCTTTCTGGAAAACTTCATGGATGACCAGGAACGTCAACAACTCCTGGAGGCAGTCGAATACAGACTAGAGACCCTCGATCCATCCCAATTCTATGCATTCGTACGATTAGCCGGCCACGTGCTCGAGGGCAAGCACCTGGACCAGCACTGTATATACCAGCCAGCAGGAGTGCCCCAGCCCAGATCGATTCTGTCCAGAAAGCGCAAACAGCTGTCGTCTTCTCCCAGTGAATCGACGACCAACGAGCCCACTAGTGCTGGGCCTGGGAATCCATTCAGAAAGCAGGACAAGAAGCTGGACATTGATTCCTTCACCACGTTCATGCTCACCGGGAACAGGCCTGGAGCTGATCAGGATCAGGCCAACAAACGCAAAAAACGAGTCACTTTTGACGATTCTCCTCCCCAGGTCGCTGAGGCCGCGGCCAGAAGCATGGAGGAACTGATGCGACAACGGGGCATGAATGCTCCTGCCCCTATGTACCATCCAGTGGCTCCTTCTGGTCCGGCTGGCTCTGCAACTGGGCCTGGTTCTTCTTCTGCGCCCTCAGTTACTGTCACAGAGGAAGACGAGCCAGAGGAGGAGGTCGAGATCTCGTCGAACTTCCAGAATGTCAACATCGACTCTGTATTGCATCATGGGGTCTCGAATGTAGCTCCCACGCCTGATTTCGACCCCAATCTCTCTCCCTCGCCTTCTCCTTCGCCCCAGCCTCAGCTTGGGGGGCCTCAGGCCAATGGTGGAGCAGTGTTCCAGCAGCAGGGTCAGAATTTAGTACCACAGCACACCCTTCAGCCGCAGATGAGCGGACTCCAGCCTCAGATCAGTGGGAACCAGCCTATTCAGCCTCAGATCAGTGGACATCAGCCTCAGACCACTGGGCAGCCGGAATTGAGCAGGTTTGCTCCTCTCCAGCCGACTCCCACGGGGTCGCTGAACAACAGCTCCAGCTCACTTCTGATGCCTCCTACAGCTGCCCTGACACCGCAGCAGCAGTTTCTGCAGACAATGAGTCCTCACAGGACCTCTCCGAGCCCTCAGTCGTCGCCTTCAGTCCAGTCTCCACAGCCTACCGGCAATGGGCAACCTCCACCACCACCACCACCTCCTCCTCCTCCTCGAGAATACTCCTCACAGTCCCAATTCCAAGCTCAACCTCAATCTCAATTCCCAGCTCAACCTCAATCTCAATACCAAGCTCAACCTCAAGCTCCAGCTCAATTCCAAGCTCAGTCTCAATCTCAATTCCAACCTCAATCCCAACGAATGGCTCCTCCTCCTCCACCTCCTCCTCGAGCAAACTCCAACCTACCATCAATTCCACCTCCTCCTCCGCAGCCACGACGAAACGCAAGCGGAGGATCCTATCTCAGACCTGCTCCTCCACCGCCACGAGCCAGAGCTTCTTCCTCTCCTATTCCCTCTCATCAACAGCAACAAGCTGCTGGTGCACAGCCGCACACCCAGCAATTTTACCAGCAGGACTCGTATTACCCACAACTGCCACCTCAGCAAAACACCTCAGCACCAGATTTACTATCCAATCTAAAAGCATTACAGGACGAAGTAGATAGAATCCGAAGACAATAGACCTCAGTTTTAGTATTAGCACTATCTAATCGCTCAATTTTTGTAGTAGCATTATCTAATCACCCGAGTTTTGTACGAGCACCCAACGCGTGTTACCTGGGCAACGGGTGAGGCTTTTTCCCACACCCTCCGACTCTCCGACCTGGGCGTGTTTGTTTACTATTCGAACCATTTAGTATCATCCACTACGACGGATCCAAATACTAGAAAAAAAAAAAAAAAAAAAAAAAAAAAAAAAGACACACAACTACCACTCCTCTTCTTATCCTTCTCTTTCTCTTGCATTCAGTCTTTCTCTTTCTCTCTCCTGCATTCACACTACCACTTGTTTTCTCTCTCTGCATTCTGACCACTAGACAAGAACCAAACACAAAGAATGCTCAAATTCTTGTGGAACGGTGTAGCCAACCAGTCCGGCACACCTTTTGGTGCAATCCCCACGTACCAACAAGGGAAAACCGAAGATCGAGTGGATTTACAGGTCAAATCGTTGGGCTACATGTACAGGAGGTGTAATGTGGGATCTCTCTCCAAGCAGCACACCCGTTTCGCTAGCGAAGCCCCTACGACGATTGAGAGTCAAAAGCTCGACTATATGTACAATATTCAGGCATTCGAGCACATCATGAACAATGATGAACACCGAGTCCTAATTGATTGGTACAAGAACAAATTCCGTTCTCTCTGCATCCTCAGTGGACAACCCAAAGAGATCTCCACTCTACCCAAACTTGGGCCAGGATTCAAGTTTGTTGTGCTGTCATGCGATGCCTCAAATGACGACTACATTAGCACGTTATCCCAATCCGACATATACTTAGAACATCAAGTCGGGATGGATACGAGGCGCAGAATTATCAAAAGTGCATTAGAGCTCGTCAAAGGCGGCTCCCAGGCATACTCCCTAACAAAGGATGAGCGAGCATGGATCATTCTGTACTACCTGAATAAAGTAGCAGTGGAGGTCCAAGTAGAACGATTGTATCGAGGTACGCTTAGTGCCAAGATGTCATCTCCATCTGAGACAAGGCCCCCTGTACAGCAGCAGAAATCTCCATCTCCATCGCCGTCCTCTTCACCTACAAGAAAGTCTCCTAGAAAGGTTCCGCAGAAGCTTATGGACTCCAGGATCCCGTTGCCATCAGCACCATCATCATCGTCATCACCCAAGTCATCATCTCCTAGGCGAGCAGAACTCATGTCTATATCGCCGAAAAAGCACGAATCTACTGCAGCAGTGTCTTCCAAAAAGTACGATTCTTCACCACACACACTGTCGCAGTCGAACTCGCCCCAGAGTTCACCGCAGAAGCCCCGTAAAATGAAGAGTGCCTCAGCTCTGGGGACTTCGGTGAAGCGACAGCAGCAGAATGGCCAGCTCCAGTCTTCACCACCTCCACCATTACCTTCGAACTCGCCAAAGGACCACGACTCTCGGCCAACCAGTCCAGTAAGGCAGTATATAGAGTCTCCCCCATCGAATGCGGTGATGGTGGCTCCAGCTAGGCTGCTCAAGCAACAGAAATCGATCCCCAATATGAAATTGAGCTCTGCTAGTGGCTCTTCTCCGCCTCCACCGGTGCCAGATCTACCTCCTTCGCCAACAAAGTCGAATGCGAGCAGCTCGACGATGTTCGATGTCAGTGAGGACGAACATCGCGAACTACGGTCTCAGGCACGGATCGCTGTGAAGAACCGGCTCGACAGGGAGCGGCAGGCTCTGCGGTTGCTGTTGAGCAACAAATGATTGCATTACCCTTTTCGAGGGCATGATGGTATGGTATTATGATAATATATGAATATAAGCCTTTCTTCTTTCTTCTTCCTTTTTCTCTCAGTTAGTAGCCAGGCCCTCCACTCATCACAAGTCCCCATAGCCACCTATCTTCCTGTAACAGTCTTCACTTTCCAGTTGTCCCGAATGTCTCTAGGGGGCGGCCGAGCAGCAAGGGGCGACGCCGCACCCGCCGCGCCTTGTGCGGCTGGGGCCAACGAACTACTCCTGCTCCTCTTCCAAAAATGACCTTTAGGCTCCAGCTTTGACAGCTTGTCCTTTTCATTCTGCCGCGTGAACGGTAAGTACTTCATGTTGTGAGACAGCCAGGTCTTGCCTTTCATCGGTGCGGCACCAAAGAACTTGAAAAACTTGGTCTGCTTCTGTGCCTCGCCCTCTGAATAACCCTCCTGAGAACTAGTGAAGCTAGTGGAACTTTTTGTCGATTGCACAGTAGTCTCCGTGGATATTCCTACTTTAGTACCGTTCTTTTCCTCCTTGTGACTACCCATAACATCATCATCACCATCAGCATCGCGGTGTCGCTGCTGCTGGATCTCTTGCGTTTGCTTGATAAGAGCAGCAGTCTGAGTTCTGTCCCTCTCCGTTCTCAGCGATAGAATAACTCGGTCCTCGTTCTCTCTAGCCAATCCAGATAGCTGCATCACCACCACTATAAGCAAACTGGGTAGGTAGCCCAACAGAGCTACAAACACCACAGACGACCGGGTGTTGAACGGAGAAAACTCATAATCCCACATATATGCCAAATGAAATGCCAACAGAGCCGCAAGACATAGTAGTACAGCAGGAATCACCAACGGAACCCTTGGGACCTTGTAGTAGATTCGGGTAACCACTATCTGAGCCCATATCTGGACCCAGGCTATGATGGCAAAGAACCCCCCAGCCTTCCACCGCCCGTCAACTGCATTGGCTGCATCTACAGACTTGATACTGTTCCAATTACGCAAGACTGTCATGAAAAACGTCAAGAACCCGAATAGATAGAATATGAGAGGCATTCCCAGATGAACTTTACTTCTAGTGTCCCCATGATGAAACCTAAATGGGTCCTCATCATGTAATTTTCGTTCCTCAAACGAGCCCCAATGCCGGGTTAATTCCCACCCTGTGGCCAAGGCTACTGGCAGAGTTGCGCAATATATCGCTCCATATGCAGTCAACGAAGAGCCCTGGATGTAGCTACGGTCAACATCCATGGAGAAAAACCCAGCAATAGCTGATAGTGCCTGCAGTAATAAGAGCCAGTACCACTGCCATTTTCTACTGAACCGTCGGAATCTCTTTTTCTCCTCGAGGTATTGTCGTCCGTGCTTCCTGAGACAGAACACAGAAACCGGCAGTAATGCGATCATTAAGATAGACCAGGTCATTCCTATGGCTCCTCTGCTTTTTATGTCGTAATAAGGATAGTCGCATCCAGTAGAGTTTGCGAAAGACCCGTTAGTAAACAGAGTTGGGTGAAACTCGCCAAAAGTCAGATAACAATTGGTACCGTTGGATAGGGTTCCATTACTGTAGATGCTGTATCCGTAGTTTCTGAGTGTCGATGTGTTGTAGTCACGGTGGATTGGGCCATTCATTATTTCTGATTTATCTTTAGCTTTTCTTCGATCTTTGATTTTCTTCGAAAGACTATTCTTATTTATGGTATTTAACTTGTCCTCAATTGTCTAGCTAATGCACTTGTATATGCATATATCGTGCTGAACCAGTGATAACTCCAGGAGCTTTCTACCTGTAAGCCTCTCGTTCCTGTGCCGCTCTTCAGTTTTCTGTAAAAAAAACGCTCCTTGTCAGTGTACAAATGCTCACTGCATGTGTGTGGAGAAGCCATCTAATCGTCTTTCTTGTCTTGCATATTTGCTTCACCTTGTGCCACAGCTTCAGCCGCTCGGGTCGGCTGACATAAACAGCTTGTACTAAGGTTACCCGGACCAGGAGTCGAAAGTACCATCCCATCACGTGACCCATGCCTTTTAAAAGAGCCAAAAAAAATTTCACACAGATCAATCTTTTTTCCTTCTTTCCCTTTTCTATTAATCAACTAACCATGTAGTTTTCCTCAATAAATCTACATTACAACCAAAATTCGTGTATATAGTTTTTTTTTCTTTTCTCTTTTTCTGGATATAATTTCCTCATCGGCACATTCGAAGACCCTCACGCACGTTGCTCCGTGGTTTGGGGGTTCAAAAGTGTGCCTAGATCAATTCTCGTGTGTGAATCATCGTAAAGGTCAACGCAAAATCATATTTAGCCTTTGCAGCCTATCCTCCTCTAGGGATAGGATGGTCACCATGAGGCACATTTCTGTCTACTTGTAGATATATAATTGTTTTGTCGGTTCTGGAATCTCACCCGGCTGGTCCAATTCCCAGATCATACCTACGGCAAATTTAGCTCCCTCGTACCTCGTAATTAGATACTAATGGAAAAATGGACTTTCTAGTAGCCATATATATCCTTAATCTTACAATTCTATCCCAACCCCTACTCCTCTAGTTCTGTATTCATCCTTACTTCGGCCAGCTCCAATATTTGTCAGCAAAATCCACTAATCGTGCACCAAAACTACCTCAAGTGAAATCGCCATAGGTGAATCGTTGTCTCACAGTTTGTCCCATTGCGAAGAGCCGAAAACACTACTGACCTACCGACCGACAAAGTACCGAAGCGGTCCCTCCACATGCTACCAAGGCCGATATTGCCCCCGCATAAATTCCGACCGAATAAATACCGTCCGAGCCTTTTTACATCAGCAGTTCTTTTCTCTTCTGTACACTTTATTCCCAAAGTTACTGGACTTGTTCATACTTCATATATCTATTTCCTGAAATCAGTACAGTCTACAAGCTATCAAATATGCTCCGTTTCACTCGCTCATACAGCACAGCTTCGGCTTACATCCTCTCAGCTGCTCGAACCCCTATAGGCAACATGCAAGGCTCTTTGAAATCCGTCAGTGCAGTCGATCTCGGTGCCATCGCATCCAATGCAGCAATTGAACGGGCAGGAATCAAAAAGACTGATGTCGAAGACTGTTATTTCGGCCAGGTTCTTCAAGCTGGTGTGGGCCAAGCCCCAGCTCGTCAAGTAGTTATCAAAACCGGCCTCCCAGAGACCACTGAAGCTACCACTATCAACAAGGTCTGTGCATCTGGTCTGAAGACTGTATCCTTGGCTGCTCAGGCTATCCAAACTGGTGACCGATCCGTAGTATTGGCCGGTGGTACCGAGTCGATGTCTAATACCCCGTACTACCTGCCACGAAATATGGCATTTGGAAACCAGACTGTTAAAGATTCAATTATCAACGATGGACTGTGGGATGTCTACAACCAGATCCACATGGGGTCCTGCTGTGAGAATACCAACAAGAGAGAAGGTATCACCCGAGAGGATCAAGATAACTATGCCATTGAATCGTACAACCGCGCTATTGAAGCACAGAAAAACGGTGGATTCGACAAGGAGATTGTGCCAGTCACAATCAAGTCTAAGAAAGGTGAAACCGTAGTATCTAAAGATGAAGGACCAGCCACCGTCAAGTTTGACAGCATTCCAAAGCTTCGACCGGCTTTTGAAAAAGACGGCACAGTAACTGCTGCTAACGCTTCATCTTTGAACGATGGGGCCGCCGCACTGATTCTTGCATCTGGCGAGAAGGCTTCCGAGCTGGGTGCCAATGTACTTGGTAAAGTGGTATCCTATGCCGATGCTGCTACTGCACCAATTGATTTCACCATTGCTCCGTCCAAGGCTATCCCAATTGCACTGAAGCGAGCTGGGCTGTCTGTGGATGACATTTCTAGATGGGAGCTGAACGAGGCCTTCTCTGGTGTTTCTCTGGCCAACAATAAGATTCTTGGTCTTGATGCGTCCAAGGTGAATGTTAAGGGGGGTGCTGTAGCCCTGGGCCACCCTATTGGAGCCTCGGGAGCCCGAATTTTGGTCACTTTGTTGCATAACCTCCAGGAAGGTGAATATGGTGTCGCTGGTATTTGTAATGGCGGTGGTGCGGCGACGGCTGTGGTTGTCCAACGAACTAGCAAAGTAGCTTCCGAGTCCAAGTTGTAACGAACGTCTTAATAGAAAGAAATAAATATTTTTTTGAAAAGTAAATGGAATTGATAGATTTTTGGGACTATTCATCGTGAGTGTGCCGAATCAATGAACATAGATATATATATATATAGATCAACTACTATATGTTAAATGAACGTACTATATCGATCCACAGGCTTAAGGGAATAGCCCACCACCGTTTGCACTAACAATGTCTCCACAGACCCACCGGGACTTTTCCTCACACAAAAATGCTACAATATCAGCAATATCCTGAGCTGTGCCCATCCGGTTCTCAGCAGTAGGGGGCATCTTCTCATAGGTGGCTTTGTCAAACTCTGGCGACACCCCATGGTACATGTCGGTGTCTACTGGACCCGGGTTAATGGCGTTCACAGTGATCCCATGCTTTCTACCAAGCTCGGTAGCCCAAACTTTAGTCAAACCTTCAATTGCGGCTTTAGATGCAGCATAAACGGTTTGTCCAAACAATCCCGCTCGTGAGGAAACCGATGACAAATTGACAATACGCCCTCCTCGAGCAATGTGTGGGACAACCTTCTGGGTCAAGAAGATGACCCCCCGGACATTAACGTTCATGACATGTTCATACCGTTCGGGCGTAATTTCTTGCAAGAATTGATCACCAGAGACCCCAGCATTGTTGACCAAAAGGTCGATGGTTTCTGTGTTGAACCCTTTCAGTGTCCCATCGACAATGGTCTTTGGTGAGTCCATGGAAGCACCATCAGCCTGGATGGCAATTGCCACTGGTTCGTCTTTTGTATTGCCCCGTTCCTTGTGGATTGCCTCAATCTTCTTGATCACCTGTTCACTCTTGGAGGCAGATGATGGGGACACATAAGTGAATGCGATTTTGGCACCTCTTCTGGCAAGTTCGAGGCAGATTCCCTCGCCAATACCTCGAGACCCACCGGTCACAATTGCGATTTTACCTTCAAGAGACATTTATCTAAAATCTATAATGCTGTTTAACTTTACTGGCAATAGAAAGAAGCTGTATCAGCAGGTAAGAGTGATAAATGAGACCCAGTGATAGTAAGAAATGTACAACGCCCTTTATAGCCTTCTGGCCCAGATACTCTTTCGACCTTTCGGTGTACAATCCACCGGTCGGCCGGTTAAATTTACCACGCCATGCAGACCGGAGAATGCGGGTAAAATATATTCCCCACTTGAAAATAGCCTCTTAGTTCTGTCTTTGGCTTTATTTCCTTGCCAAATGCGATGCCATTAAGCCGCGCCCATGGAAGAAAATCTGCAAACTTTGGTGAGCATTACAACCGACAGTACCAGGAAGGAAATCAAGCCGTTCTCAGTCTTGTCTTTTCGTAGTCTAACCAGGACTTGTGCCTGGTCCGTTCCTGGAGCTTGTATGTCATCCAAGCACATGTGCAACGGCGATGACGATGATTATGATCATCATCGTCGTCATCATCATCGTTATGATGACATGTTGGCCATTCGGAATCCACATAGTACTATGAGCATCTTTAGAAACTCCAAAAGAAATCGGGATAGTTTGAATTATCACACTCTTTATTGGGTAGTGATATTCTTCGAGCCGTTGGGATATGAAAACGAATTTTATAGGTTAACCAGCGCCGCATGCGGCTTTGGTATCAAGCAAAGTGAGGCCCTCACCTTAGCATCCATGTCTACCATTATTAGTGATCCTGAATAACAAGCTGGTTTATGGCGGAATTTCGGTCAGAGGTGTTGCTAGAGATGCCGAAGCTAATGGTGACTGCTGTTCCTTAGCTAAGAGGTAGTGGCGATGTGCCTTTTTTTTTTTCTTTTCTTCTTCTTCTTTCTTTTGGTCTGAATAGGCAACCAGAGACGACAAACTTATGGGAAATGGCCTGATGGTCATCTGTCTGTCCTTACGCTCTAAGCCTCTCCCTCCAAGTACAGTCAACTTCAGAATGGTCAGTCACGTA
This sequence comes from Blastobotrys attinorum, assembly GCA_030564265.1. NCBI lineage: Eukaryota > Fungi > Ascomycota > Dipodascomycetes > Dipodascales > Trichomonascaceae > Blastobotrys > Blastobotrys attinorum. The sequence continues at coordinate 177,480 of JAJLUM010000015.1, forward strand.
TACTACTTAGTCCAGAGTGTGAAGCAGCAGTCCACAGCCCCAAACTCGTCCATCCACACCAGCACAGAGGGTCGAGATCGTAAAATAACAAAGATGCCATAACAGCCTTGGATCTGGCCTTTATATTTCCAGAGTATTTGTGCTTCCAAAGACCTACTAACGCACTTACACACTGGCCTATGTCCACTTGGTACCGAGACAAGGAAAAAAAAAACCCCCCTACCAAAGAGCACCAGCACTAATTAGGAAGCAAGACACAATCCATCAGAAAATGGTCTGTCTTGTAAATGTCCAAGCTGCTACTTACCTGTCTCATACCAAATAACGTGGCAATGAGCCAAGGGCCCGGTTGTTGAATTGTCTTTTGTCAAGGCCCAGCACAGTACTATAGCATCTTCACCGAGGTGCTGCACCCGGCGAGTTTTACCGGGCCTCGTGATATACTCAAACAGATCTACACTTTGGTATGTTGACCGCACATTGGTATGTAACCGCCTAGTAGAGCTCATCCACTTGTATGCGCATGTATTAATAACCTATATTATAGTATATATTTCAAACTTGGAAATACAATGTTCATCTTTGTGCTCAGTTTGAGACCGGGAATGGTTAATTATTTGACGTAATTCGTATAATATTACCCCTCTTTGTGGGCTAACTAGTCTTCGTTTTCAGATGCGTTAATAGTTCAACAGCTGAAGCGGCTTATTATCCTTCTAGGTCGAACATTACGAGCAGATACAGCCGCGTTGATCTTGGGATTTATGACTACTGAGCCCGAAGATCAGCTAATACGATGTAGGTAGCAGTGAAAGGAGTAGAAACAGATTCAAAGTGAAGTAGCAAATTAATATTAAAAGAAAAAAGAACAACCCGTTAAATAAAAACAATTTTTACATAGAATGTCGTCCACGTGGTTCATATGGCAAACACATCGATACAATAGCAATGACACCAAATACTGCAGCCAAAACATAAACTGGAGTAGCAGTAGTAGTATCACTATAGAACCCAATGACTGGAGCAATAGCACCCAAACCTCGGGCAATAGCGACAGCGATACCGTTACCAGTGGCTCGATGAGTGGATTCAAGGGTTTCTGGGGTAAAGGCAAACAAAGTACCATAGTACAAGTTCAACACAACACTAATAACACAGTTGAAACCCAAGTTACCAGCGTTGTTATCAACCTTGGTATAACCAAACATGAAAACCATGGTCAACAAAGAACCAACAATCATGGTACCTCGTCGGCCAAACTTTGGAATGTTACAAATGAAACCAGCAATGAAAGGACCGAAGATGGCACAGACATTGACAATCAAGTTTTCTCGGTAGGTTCTGTTCAAGGAATCGTGATAGCTTTCCTCTTCGGTACCGACACCTCGAGTTTGCAAATAGACTGGCAAAAAGGCATAGTACAATGGGTAACCAATACCAATCAAAGCCCAAGACAAAAAGTTCAAAGCAGTGTTCAGACCAGTCTTCTTAGTAGCAAACAATCCACGCAAATGAGAACCAATAGCACCGAAAGCGAATCTAGGGTCGAGTTTGGCCATCAAATTTCGATGAGAATTGTCCTTCTTGATTGGACCCAAAGCAGTCAAGTCTTCCAAGGACAATGGGTTGACAGTCTTACCAGATTCAGCCAGTTTATCCAAGATTTTGACACACTCGGCATCCTTACCCATAGAAAGTTCATACTTTGGTGACTCCACCATTCGAATGACAGTCAATCGAGAAATAGCCAGTAACATTACAAATCCACCACAGCAAATATAGGTATATCTCCATCCCATGTTTTGAGATCGTAGACATGGATTTTGGTCCCATTCAGCTTGAGATTCTCGTTGTGGCCCACAGTTAAAGTTGACAATCAATGGCCAGGCAAATGCACAGGTGATAGTTTGACCAACACCCCACCATAGAGCCATAAAGGTCAACATCCATTGTCTATCCGAAGGCAAAAATTCCAAAAAGGTTACAGAATCCAACACCAAGTTACCACCAGCTGCGAAATAGCAGCATGCAGAAAGCGAGCAGACTGCAACATAGTTAAGACCCCCTGCAGCTGCCATACCGAAGATGGCGGTCATGAACAGAGTCACGTGAAAGGCGATCCGACGCCCAATAACATCAGAAGAGAAACCCCAAAACAGGGCACCAAAGAAGAGCCCTACGTAGTTTGAGGAAACTAATGCATTGTATTCACCGGCGATTTTGTATTCGGCTGCGATTTGGTTTTGGGTGACAGATTGAAGTAAGAAAAGCAACGAATCTGTACCGTAACCCATACCGTTAAGACAGAAAAGCTTCCAATGGTATGGAGTGAAGCCAATCTTGTTCATGGCATCGTTTACTAGAGTCATTTTTTTGGAAAGGACCTCGTCGTGCATGTGGAATAAGTCACCACCTTCTACAGAGCTTGCAGTGGCATCGTTATAGTAGACATCATCAGAGGAGGTTCTACTCTGCTTATTGTCACCATTTTTTTCAGCATCACTCAGCTGCTGCTTTGGTTCGTTATTTACTGTGTTTTCTATACTCGACATTTTTTCCAGTTAAATATATATATATTCCTTGAATCTCGTTGTGGTATTGTTGAGATAAGATCAAAGAACCAGAAAAGAAATAGAAAATTGGAGAATATTTAAAAAAAGAGTCCAAAAAGAGAAGGGAAAGGGGACATTAGAGCCCTTATATATAGAAATCTGATTTCTAGTATTGTATCAGACATGGCTCTTCCAATTTGAGCTTTCTCTTTTCTATCACTGTATTCGTAGTTTCCTTCTGAGAATTGTACAAAAAAAAAAAAAAAAAAAAGGAAAAAGCAACTATAGGGACTTTTTCTCCAAAAACCCAAACGCGATTCTCGTAGTTCGCTGGGGTTGCCATAGCTACTAGATTAGATAAGCAGGCCCCCTTGCCGAACTGAAAGCTAAGGTCACTGGAAGCTTAATATGGAAGGTTCCATGACGATCAACCATGGGTTTACTTTTTTTCCTCTCTCTTTTCTTAGGCTTATTTAGTTTGGCTTTTATAGAATGCGCCCTCGATCCGTTTAGGTCTTAGTTCTGTAGATGCTGATGGCGATGGTCTTAATAGTGGCAAGTACTATTTGTTGCGAAATATTTAGCACTTTTTAACCCTGTTACTAGGGTCCAGAGAACGACCCTTGGTCAACGACCGTTATTATCAGCGGTTTATCGGTGGTGCTTGTAGGGCCAATAAAGTTTTAGAGATGACGTCATCCAGTGGTGAAAATTAAATTTTGAGCGGCGTCTAGTCTGTGTGGATATCTTTGCTTTTGTGAGCGGCGCGCAGGTTACTGCTAGATATATCGAAATGTCGTATCAGAAGGAACAGTCTCAGGATCCGGTGAATTCGGCAGGATCTGTTCAACGGTTTATGGTTCAGTCGATGGATTAACGGTGTGTAGAGATGGAGAAATTAACTGTTTGTGGTTCAAGCGATGGAGTGGTTCAGTCGATGGAGATAGCAGTTCGTCGGGTCAGTCATTGGAGATAACAGTTCGTTGATCTGCCCTAAGCGAAATTAATAGCTGTCGATTCAGCAGCTACGGTTACCAGCACCTCTTTAGGACTATTGATCCCTTATGTCACCAGGAAGTAAATTACGAAAAAAATTGTCAATAAGCCACGCAGTGGTTCCCGGTGTGTGATCTTGGCCATTACGAGATATTTCAAACGAATCAGAGTTTCCGTGCACTTGGCATCATCCATAGCTTCAACACTCAGCCAGAATACTATTGGCCAAACTGCCCTATGTAGCAGGTTTATGCGCAGCTAATCCTGTATTGTCGTCGAAGGGCATCCAGAAACAAGACACAAATCCATCTCATAATTGCCGTGCGTTATATGCATAGTTATTTGTTCCGGTGGTACGATTAGTGGTAGAATAGATCTGTGAAAGACCATATTTCGGAGTTGACCATTTTGGAAACGGTATCGATATGCTATTGTGCATTGTTTGGTTAAATGGTGGCTGACCCACCTAAGTAATTAAGGGTGTCAACACGGCAGTTGATAGAGCTCTGGGTTGTTAACCGCCAGTCTTTCAAACACCGGTCTTTATCAACCACCAATCATACTGCTGGACAACGAGATCCGGAACATGGATCCCAATAGCCCATCATAATTCGACAGACAGCAGTATACCAAACCTCTATCCGATTATTCTGTACCCCAACCGTTATTAGCCCAAGTACTATGAACCACTCTTCAGCGATCAGATCACCAAGCAACACGCATGATATCGCCCATAAAGCAATTCGTATGAAAATCATCACCCCACTGTGTCAATTACCCACGCCTTAGTAAAACACCCCCAAGACCCAACGATCAGACATATTGAACATACTAGTTCGGAAACATTATTGAACAATTAACCACAGACCCCAAGAAAATCCGGTCCTGCATGCAACTTTTTTTATTTTTTTCTGCATGCATCCACGTAAGCCATCCAGAAAAGGTTTCCACCAACAGATGAGCTCACCGCTGGACTTTTTTTCTTAGATATCCGTCGTCGACCCCTGGTATAGTATATGACATCACCTTCAACCCTGTGATGACTAACATCTTCCCGATGCATTACGTAATCAAGTCCCACATCCCAAAGTAACGCCGTACAGATCATGCATGCATGGGACTTGGATTCGATCGCTCTGTAACAGTAACCCAATCCATTTGTACAAACCCGACCAGATAATATGAGACTCTTAGAAAAACTGTGCTGTCGTTGAAATAATCGAGGTCTTTTAGGAGTTTTTCTCGGCATTTCTATTCTCTCAGTCCCCTTCTCCGGGTAGTTATCTCGTTCCCGGCGTTTGCTCAACAGTTAACACTCCGAGAAGGGTCCGAAAACACGAGCTGTATAAAGCAGCTCAAACCCGCTTCTTCTCCATACTGGTTAACGCACTATATCTTATCACCCCAAATAAAAAAAAAAAAAGGTGAAAAAAGCAAACAAAACCTGAAATTTTTTTCCCTAATTGGTGGCGTGGTGGGCGCAATGCGTTATTAGTCAGTTTCTGACTAAGCAGTGCAGTGTTTGGCCCCAAGTGGCTCTAAAAGCTGCATGTGGATCAATATGAGGCTGGCATGCGCTTAGTCAGAGACTTACTAATCGCAGTGCGGTGCGCAGGAACCAATCAGAGAGCCGCTTTTGATGCCTCTTGTTTGCCAAGCGGGCTCTGTAGCAGGCAATACTGGCAGCTTACACCGGTCTGTCGGTAGGTTTGGACCAATAGCATTCAATAGGGCTGTCTATTCGAAGTCCCTGCTGCGAATTATGAGATCTATTGGATTTGCATATGGTGGAACTTGCCGATTCTTTTTACTTTTCTTAGTGCCGCACGAAAAAATAAAATACAGTAAAAAATTTTGAAAAAGTTTTGCACAACCGGGTAAGTTGTTTCGCGAGTCACGTGATCCTTTCCAGCATTTCTGAAGTTCGGAAGAACCACGGACCTCATTTCCCAACTTCCCCACAATCCAGCGGTACTAAAACTTCCGTTGAGAACCGTCCTTAAGCGAAGGTTAAAAAAAAAAATTCTTACTCCACGAACAAACCTCTTCTTTCATGTAAACAATTCCATACTGTTAGAATAGGTATATTGTCCCAGTTGTAACTAAAAGAAAAAAGGCATTCCTCTAGAAACAATCCCCAAATGCTTCACCTGGTAAAACAAACTTCGCTCAGATTGAGATCTTCGTCTCTTCTCGGTCGAGGTCCACTATCTCGCATGTCCTCGACCTCAACCAACAGTCCAAACAACATCAACCTCTCCGAAGCATCTTTCCTGGCTAATACTCAAGCAAAAGCATTGGCGCATCCGCATCTAGACGAAAACGCCAAATCTAATGGTACTAACTCAATGAACCTGTACCAATCAATCAACGATGCATTGAGAATCGCATTAGAAACCGACGAAAAAGCAGTTTTGTTTGGTGAAGACGTGGCATTCGGTGGAGTATTCAGGTGCTCTATGGGCCTCCAAGAGCAATTTGGCTCAGAAAGAGTTTTCAACACCCCGCTCTCTGAGCAAGGCTTGGTCGGATTCGGTATTGGATATGCTGCAATGGATCAGACAGCCATCGCAGAGATCCAATTCGCAGACTATGTATTCCCGGCTTTCGACCAACTGGTCAACGAGGCCGCAAAGTACCGGTATCGATCTTCATCATACAACTGTGGTGGGCTAACAGTGAGAATGCCCTGCGGGTCTGTAGGCCATGGAGCCCTCTATCATTCTCAGTCTGTAGAAGCATATTTCTCTCATTGCCCTGGGCTCAAAGTGGTAGTTCCACGGTCTCCAATACAGGCTAAAGGCTTACTTCTTTCTGCGATTAGAGAGGCAGACCCCGTGCTATTTATGGAGCCAAAGATCCTGTATCGAAGCAGTGTGGAACACGTCCCATTGGCAGACTATGAGCTCCCATTAGGTAAAGCTGACATTATCAAACCAGGTGCCGATATTACTCTAATCGGGTACGGCACGCAGCTCTATGTCATGCAAGTCGCCGCAGATCTTGCCAAAGACAAACTTGGGGTCGATTGTGAGATTATTGATTTGCAAACTGTTGCTCCCTGGGATCGGGAGACTGTGTTTGCTAGTGTAAATAAGACAGGAAGGTGTTTAGTGGCTCATGAGGCCAATAAGACCAACGGTATTGGTGCTGAAGTCGCTGCCGAGGTTCAAGAAAACTGCTTCTTGCGGTTGGAGTCTCCTGTCCAACGAGTTACTGGTTGGGATACCCCGGTCTCGTTAGCATTTGAGCCATTGCAGATTCCTGATGTCACCAGGGTTTTCCATGGTATTAAGAAAGCTGTAAATTATTAATCGTACGTATTTGTATCAAATATTTCCCCAAACATTAATCTGTCCTAAACAAGCTTCACAGCTCAGCTCTATCTACTTTTTTTTTTCAAAATAATATATCACACTTCCTTCTTCGAATTAGTCCCGTATCCAAGTAATTCCCACTTCCTCAGACAGTCACCCAAGACCAGTCTGTTCATAGTTCCGCTTGGTGGAGGGGGAGGGACGAAAATCTGTGCGGCACCACCCTGGGATGAAGAGTGGGTGTGTGGTCATGCAGTACGTCATAGTTTCTGGATATTATCTCTTTTGTTGGGCTAATGTACCATACCTGTGTACTGTGAATGATAACCCCGTGTGGTTCTGTTCAGCAACTCCTGGGAGCCACTACTGTTCTCATCTCTGTATAGACGTTATCGAAACCCACTCCCGGGAGACTACAAATTAGAACTTACATTACCGAGTCTTCTTGAATCACTCGAAAGAGTCGTTTTTAAACCCTCAAGACTAGCCAATCCACTGCATGAATGTCTCGTTCAGCTTCGTAATCAATTAGCTAAGTCTTGGAAATCCTGATTGATACCACAGGACCAAACCCCACGGACATAATATCGCAAAAATGTAATGGTACACGGGATTCTTACTGTTATCACTGGTGATTCAGTCTCTTTATTTGCTTTTTCTACAGGATGCTGCTTCTGGTGGAGGCGTCCATTCATTCTTCGTTGCGCCTCAGGATGGGCAAAACTTAACCTCAGATCTCTCGACACATGATAGCTGTCGAAAAACCATAACCGAACACACCTTTTACTGCTACTATATGATTAATGTGTTAAAAAATTGAATTCATAGGACCACAAAAAGGTGGACAAAAGGGGGTAAAAGAGGTCGGCTGCGGCGCTCGCCGTGCCGACCTCGCTCTCTGGCATGCGTGAGAGACTAACAGTGCGATTTGGTCTGCATCGCTGTGGACGGTCTTGAAATTGTGAGGGAGTGTTGCTATTGGTCAAGAGAGAAGCTGTGGCGGCGGTTGCATCTGGATATAATAAATCTGGGAGCTAAAAGAAAAGAAATTGGGATTGGGGGCGATGTATTGGTGTTGGTGTTGGTGTTGGACTAGGGGTTTTTGAGAAACGTGGCAGAGGGAGAGAGGGGATACAAATGACCAGCTAGGTCTATTAGTATAATGTGGTATGATATTTGGTGAGACGAATCGAAGTGGTGATTGCTGTCATTGGCCAGAGGGTGGTCTATTCGGCCGATGGCAGTTTGGCCGTAAGCGACCTGTTCTATCTTGAATATTCGTCTACACCTCGTGAAGTAGCTATTGATAATGAATAAACTGGAACAGTGGGGAAGTGTGCGGGAAGGGCTGGTTCAGCTACTAAAGTGAACTGGTTGAAAGGAAGCTACTGCGATCCCGCACCGCTGGTATTCTTAGGAATAACGCTATGGATGCTATGGCTACAATTGTACCAGTGCTTGTTATCAATCAGGGTAATATGTTTTAAACGAGTCCCACTTTTGTCATATAGATCAGGAAAAAGTAAAATGCAATCTCGGGTTCAAGACAAAACTGCCAGTGAACAACAGTAGCTTATGATCAACGGTAATACGATGCACAGTAAATGAATCCAATGATTTCACATTTCAAGACAAAAGAAAAAACAAGCAAGAATTTCTTTTCTAAGTCCGACAAACTACAAATAATACTTCTATACATAATGTAAAGCAACAGTTCATCTATCCCTGTGGGCCCCGACATAACTATTCATATAATATGATGGTGAGACCTGCAGCAGTGTCTTAAGACTATCTATATATATGTAAAAGTACCTATTTGTCGGTAAAATATCTCCACAACCCCTTTTTAGTCGAAAAGCACGACCGTGACAGCTAAAACAGTTTTCAAGAGTAGCATCATTGATACCCAAATCCAATGCGGCTGACCGTAGAGCCTCACGAACCCTGACCCTGAGTTCCAAAATTTGATGCGACTTACCATATCAACAACCATACTATTATACCAACGCCACAAGAGAATAAAAAAAAAAAAAAA
>JAJLUM010000016.1:0-14279 GCA_030564265.1 Blastobotrys attinorum
AATATTAAATATAAAAAAAAAAAAAAAAAGCTTTGTATGCACTAGGAAAAGGAGAGAAAGAAAGAAGAAAAAAAGTGGTTGGCCGAGTTGAAAAATAAATTTTAAACATGAGTTGGGAAAAAAGAAACGCTCGGCCCCTTCCCCCTTTTTGGGCTTTTTTTTATTTTTTTTGTGTGTGGGACAACTTTGTCCACGTTGTGGGTTAGTGTCTCGGCGCATTCTTTCTACTGTGAGACCAACGTTTAACTTAAGATCAGTGATCAACGTTGATATGAACTATCGGAGCCCGCAGCAGTGGTAGCATATCATCACCAACCACCAGTTTTGGGAGACAAGCGCCATGGACATCAGTACCATCGGGCACAGGTTAAGAGTGACAATATACAGTGTAAACTATCAAAATTAGCTCTAAAATAGCGCCGCAATTTCCAAAAATTTACTACTTATTCACTTTTCTCTCTATTATAGCATTGAAATTAATCAACAATACATGTGAAAACATGATCGAAAAAATAAAGTAGAAAATCAAAAAAAAAAAAAAAAAAAAAAAAAAAAAAAAAAAAAAAAAAAAAAAAAAAAACTGGGGAATACCCTCCTATTTGTATGTATTCATTTAATCGATTTTCCAACAACCCCAGCACCACACAAGCAGCTTTTTAACTCTACTCAGCGCTAAATTCTCTAAACGCCGCTATACACTATACAGTTGGCCTGCCAGCGGCCAGAAAAGTATGAAATGAGGTCAAATCCCTCGTTTCAGATGAATTTCTGTAATGGTTCATTTTGAAATACAAATATTAATATACCGAAGTACCGATGCTTAATCCACATAATAATACATAAATACCATATTATACACCACTGCGATATCAACGTAATATCTTAGTTTTATGTAATGACACTGTATTTCATACCCCACATACCTCGGAGTTCACATCTTTCCATACTGTTTACATACCCAAAGAGCATATCAAAGCACTCCAGAATATCACGGGCAGCCTGATAATTATTTCAGACACCATTCGATGCGTCATATATTAGTATATGCTATACCCGTTGGCTGAACCCTACTCCAGACTTCCTAACCCATGATACTCGCTCACGATTCGTACAAAAACTTCCAATCCTCAATCTCTTCGGTGATCCACCGAAGCTTGGAGTTCACAGATGACGTAGCCACCTGGCCAGCCGCAGTGCGGATCGGAGGCGCATAGCAGTGTCCCAGCTCATATATCAGGCGGGACGTTTTGTCAAATGAGGTTGTATCTACACCAACGTTAAGTGCATTAGCCATATCACCACCAATATTCCTCCTCATGCCTCCACCAATGTCAACCAAAAGTGCTCTATGCCCCAATGGCTCCAGTTCCAGCGCCAAAGTTTCTACAAGTCCCTCAATAGCAGACTGCATAGCTGAATAAAGTGGCCTTGCTGGAATCCCATGAATTCCTGCCGTGGTGGTAGCACAAATCAGTCTCCGAGGTTTTTCCGACAGTCCGTGGGCCGTGCTACCGTTCAGTGAAAGTAGTGTCCTCGTGATGTCAAAAAGAGACAAGAAATCGGTAAAGCTAGCAGATCCATCATCGTAATCATCTGTATTTCTGCTGTTAAAGTCGGGATAGAACATGATCACGTCTGGGTCTATTGTCGTAAGATATTTGGTTAGTTGCTGGGTGTTTCGTGGATCAATGCTGGTCGGGGCGACCTCGACACTATCTCCATTGGAATTTACAAGGCGATCAATCAGTGTTCTCTTTAGTGTTTGTATATATTTATTGCCTTCATAGTTGCTTGGTCTCTCCCTGTCAAATATGAGCCACTTCAGTGGCTCAGTTGACACTGGGCCATAGGCACTGGGTATCATGGCTTTATCGGATTTTTTTTCTCCCATGTGATGTGGGGGAAGGAAACCAAGTTCGGGTCAAGGAAACTTTCAATCACCACCGCGATCGTGCGGCTCAACATTGGAATAAAAATTTTGAAAGCTAACGGTAAAAATATCAAGAGCTAGTACTGCAGCCAGATGGGGTTAAGAATTAGCACACTCAACTCTTTTCAGTGGAGGGTCCCTTGTAAGGGGTGACGGTAATGACAAATTAGACGAACATTTTACTTTTTTACATCATCGTATACGACATATATCCATACAAACCAGAATTAGATGGGTGCTGTTGTTGTTGTTGCTGCTGCTGCTGCTGTTGTTGTTGCTGCTGCTGGGTATGCTGAGTCTGAGATTGCACTTGCCCTCCTGGGTGGCCCCCTTGAGAACCACTATGAGATTCAGCAGCACTAGAAGTGCTATTATATCTCGATGAAGCTGCACTATCAGGAGCTCCTGAGCCACCAGCACCATTCCCTCCAATGCCCACCCCGCCTCCCCCAGTGTTATTACCACTGTTTCCTGAAGTATCTGGCAACTTTCTCGGATCGGATGGATGGTAATCATGCGTATAATAGTACCCCGGAGCTGAAGCCATTCCCATATTGTTGACTACCGGGGTTGTCGTCAGTAAATTTGACGAACTGCTTAATCTAGAGAACGCTGGTGTAGATGCTGATGGTACCATCCCTCCAGAAATAGTTCCTGTTCCATAATAAGGCGATGAAGAAGATGAGGTTCCAGCAGGATTATATGCAAAGTACTCCGTAGGAGTCTGGTTCTGAGATGGGGGTGCTGGAGGGTGCTGTTGTTGGGTTTGATACTGACCTCCCGTCATCGCAGAACCAGGTGTAGTAATCAGGCTGCCGAATGGACGATACGTTGAGATGAATCCAGAATTTCCAGATGGATTAGTCTGGTTCTGCGATTGTTGTTGCTGGTGGGTATTCGGCGGTGGTTGCATTAACGAGCTTGACTGTTGATAAGACACGTTTGCTCCTCCACCGCTCCCGGCATGGCTTGGTCGATACAAGTGACCAAACCCGAAGTCGCTACTCGAATCGTTTGCCAAATCACTGTAGTTCATATCAAGACCGTGATGTATGTCTGGAGTAGTAATATAGTTATTGGTGGGATTCGAAAGGACATTCTGTGGTTGAGATATCGAAGGTGCATGCATATGTGTCGGGATCTGGTAGTGCTGCTGGTATAATGATGGTTGTTGCTGTTGCTGATGCTGCTGCTGCTGTTGATGTAAAGACTGTCTTCGGGAAATTTGTTCACGATTAAGCATATCTTGCTGTTCATCCGCTGAGGGCCCGCCTTCAGACTGGCCCAGCGGCTGTCTAAATCCTGGTTGCCTTGTTAGCTCTTCAATCAGCTCCAATCCTTCAAACTGACAATCGTTATCCGGCCTAGTGAATAGTCCTGCCGCTACATGCTCTGGTTGATAGTACGATATTAAGTGATGATTGTGGTCACCAACCCTTACAGACATTGTTTTCTTGATCAGTCCACCTTGCTTGAAACCATAAGAGTCTACTAACGAGCCTACTAAATGACGCTCGTTTGTAGAATTATGGGTTGCTGCAACTGCTGATGCTATTGTCTCAGGGGGTGTTGCAGATGCATGAGCCGCACCCGTTGGGCCCGGGCTATCAGTTTGAGTTTTGAATTTAATTTCAAAGTCACTCAACGCGTGTTGATTAGCAATTGGATGCTGACTACTGTGAATCTGCTGCTGCTGCTGTTGTTGTTGATGATGATGATGATGATGATAATGATGATGATGATGCTGTTGATGATGGTCGTGAAGAGGTGAAGGAGGCGGTACCATGTACGGATTAATAGCCATTGGATTACTGGTCGGCTCTGTACTGCCATTTCCATACCGCAACTCAATCAATTCACTTGAACCCTCTGGTATATTGCTGGTGTTCCTACCGTATGGTGTTGATATACTTGTTGAGCGTTTTTTCCTACCGCGCTTTGCTGTTCGTTTCTTCTCCCCAGGAGGGAATGGCTTTTCTAATTGACGATACACAAGGTAATTTCCAAGTATTCTAGATGGCGACCAGGCTACTCCATCAGTCCATCTCTTGATACCTGAACTTTCCTCGTTGAATATAAAAATATTCCCAGACTTGATTAGATCCTTTCGTTCACGATCGTGGGGCCTTCGTGTAACTGAATTTAGCTTGCCATTCAAAACTGCTTGAAATAGGATTAATGCGTCTTTAGTTGATTCGACAAAACCATGATATGTTGGTTCTAGAGTCATTTTTCGCTTTTCTGTGTGAGTCTAAACACAATCAATAAAACGCAGGCAAGTGATAATAACAATCAAATAATAATAATAATAAAAATATAGGTAAAACGAGAAAAATCAAAAAGGTTAATGATCAGTTCTCAACAAATCTTGTTTCTCTTCTAGTTGTATTTGGTGCGTTATCCCATCCAACAGAAACAAAAGGTTGGATTCTGCTTTGATTCAACCGAGACGGTTTCGACCGAAAGGGTTAAGACAAATCCAAAGAGAGGAACAGGAGCCACAAAAGACAGAGCCAATACCCTAGAATCAAAATAACTTTTTTTTGTGTTTCTTTTAAGATTAATAAGAAAGACAAAAAATAAAAACAAAAGATAGAATGTGCTGTGTTTTTATGCTTACTGCTCGATTCTCGAAATGGTAATTTTGCACCTCGTACTTGGCGACGACCCTGTAAAAACAGTTTTCAAACAACTAACAAACTGGATGTAATAACTTTTGACCAAGTCGTAACTCAAATAAAAAGTAATAAAATGATAGTTGCAAAGAACGGTACAAGTATCGTAACGGTTAATTTGCTAGGTTTTCGCTTAATTGCAATATATAAACCTTGTGAACCTGAGTGAAAACCAGCAGCTTACTATTGCTAAAATAGTAATTTATATTTCGTTAGCCTCACCTCTTGAATACCAATTGTGGAAGATGTGGTGATATCCACACAGCTGTTGACCTGTACGTGCGGCTGATCAAACTCAGAAACTGGTAGACAAGTGTGGATACGGACCTGTTGTTCGAGATAGACGGCCAATGATCTCAAGTTCCACTAGAGCCGGCTCGAAATCTTGGTTTTAGAGGCTATGGGAATCTAGTATGCTTAATGGCTAGGAACAAATACCAGCGTTAATACTTCTAGGCGCTTGTGGTGATAAGCAAGTGCATAAAACCCAAGAGAATGAGAGAGGCCAAAGCAAGACTAATACGTTCTTAATTACTAGGAGTCCTCTAAGAAATCTTAAAACCTGAAAAAAAAAAATACTAATTCTAAAGAGTCGAAGCCTTTTTTACTGTGAACTTTCTGGTTGAAGTATTTGTGATTGTAAAATTAAAATTAAGGAAAAACTCACGATAATTATATTCCCTGGAGAAAGTTCTTGGAACTGAGGAATAACAGCAAAAAAGCAACCAATTTCAAAAAAGAAACACATTATCAGTAGCGATATATAATAAGTGGAAATTACTTGAGTAGATAATTATACTTGCGTATGGATCATGAGACTAGAGTTTCACCCAGCGATGAAGAGTACCGTTTATTAAAGGAGTTAGATTATCACTACATCTGCATGGAAATAATAACCTGTGACTGTAGAGTGAGGGATTGTATTAGTTAGAATACTCGGCACTAGTTTAGTAATTAGTAAGGCTCCAATTGACATATAAGACTAATAACCTGAAATCATTTGCTTTTGTTCATGTAGGAGAATAATAAGAAGAAGACTTAATTACCTGTTACAACATTTTGCACTGCTGTTTTACATGAGCCCAACTTTTTGTAATCTCAGTGTCTTAAAACTGCATCCATAACCTCCGCAACCTGCATTTTTGTTTTCTTTTTTGAAAATATAGATATAATTGTTTTATAGTACTCCGTATATACTTGAGACATGCTGCAAGGCTGTTTCTGAATGCTGGAAATAGTCATAGAAGAATATTACAATCACATATTGTTATGGCCCCGTCGAATAGCTCTGTATTGTGAATAGCAGCTATACATGCGGCTTGGGTTGTTTAAATACTTAAGAAGATCGACAGGGGAAACGGAGGAAAAATCCTATGCTCTCGTTTTTATGACATTTAAAATTTATCACCTTTCCTATATAGACATGGATGCTATGGGTCATGCGTGTACCAGCTGTATTTCTTTAATTGACCTAGATACACAGCGGCACTAACTTTTACATGTTAATTCGGTGATTTCAGTCTGCAGGGAAAAAAGAAGACTGTCAGTAGGAGGTTCTTCTACAGAAATCCTATGAGTGAGACGTTTTCTTACATTCTTGAGAAATCATTACTATCAGGCTAGACACCAATAAAAGAAAAAAAAAAAATGGGAAATGCTAAATCTTATGACTATTATGATTGCGCAAAATAAGGAGAATTAAAATGAAAGTACTAATTTTAAGGTTCATACTCATACGGATTGTCTTGAACCTTGTAGTACAATTTCTGATCAACGGGCAAGAAGTGAGCCGCAGAAAAATGAACAGTTAAGTGGGCTATATAGTGGGATTATTATATTAATATATTAGTACGTTGCATAGGCTGAAAAAGAAAAGAAAAAAAAAAAAAAAAAAAAAAAAAAGACAACCAGTGCTATTAGAAAGAAAACGCCAACAAATATTTCATTAACTGGAAACTAATCTTAATCAAGTTTGCCTAATTGCAATGGGGGAGCGTGATATGCACCGTTGATGTTTCTTCTTCTCTTGGACATTCGAACCAGCAACACAATGAGCCCGGCAATCGTCAACCAGTGCCAGTATAGACTGAAAAACACCTTGACATGAACAAAGTAGCCAGTAATCGAGTTATGCAAAGCCTTTGGAAGTAGAGAATTGTCTCTAGGATCCAAAATGGTATCCAAAATGTCCAACATTTCAGATCGCGAGACATCTATATATTTGCCCCGAACATTGACGTCCCAATACTTTCCTCCATTTTCATCGTTGATAATAATCCGTGGCTTGGATCGACTACTATCGTGGCCATATCTGCCCTGGATCCAACGCTCCCAGAAAACTTGGTCAATCCATGCGAACCCTACTGCGGGCTTTGTCTTGATCTTGACAACCTCAGCTTTAGCTTTTTTTGCTGCCTCTTCGTCATCTCGGTCCTCAGCTTCATCAATTTTTAGTTGTTTTTTGGCCCGCTGGCTTTCAATGTCATCCAAATTCTCCTTCTCTATTTTTTCAAAGTAATTCAATGCAGTGGTCTTCATTTCCTTAATAGCCAGCTCATGCTGCTCGATCTCTCGAGGGTCGATCACCGCTAAAACGACATATTTAGCATGGTCTAAAATCTCCCTAGCATTAGCAGGGTTCAATTGAGGAACAAGCGAGAGCCATGTGACTTTGGCCCATGAAATCATAGCATCAGTATCGCGAATATCCTTAGGGGTCTTTGCGGGATATTGCATGAACCGATCTACATCGGTTGCTGCGTACAAGCTAGGGAAGTTTTTCACATTCATCCTCTTGATCAATTCCTTGTCTTGTGACTTGTAGACACGAGCATTGCCTATCACTGATACGGCCACTCGGCGAAGCACCTCGAAATCTTCTTTCATGGTTGCTTCGTCATAGAAATAGACGAAATTTGTAGTCACACGCCCGCTGGAGTGTCCTCCAGCGTCGCTTGCTTTGATAGCCTGATCTAGACCCTTATTGTCAATTTCTTGTATATTCTGAACCTCTACAGCACCCTTCGCAAACTCAAGAAGGTCCTCGTGCCCTCGGAGACCCTTATATTCTGTTTGAGCCTCACCATCATAGAAGCGGATATTTGGGATCTTATCAATCTTTTGCTCTCTACACAGATTTGCCAAGATATCACAGTTTACTTCCCCTATATTGAGCTTCCCCTTCATTTTTTTAGCCATCTCGTTCCAGGGCTGCTGCATTTCCAAGCAATGCGGACACTTTGGAGAGTGGAATTTCACTAGCCAACTACCATCCAATTTCTCAAATGTGTCTCGTGTCAATGGCAAAGATTTCCCCTTTGGATTAGGAACTCCCAGAGGGTCAGGCTTCTCATCTTTGACTGGAGCCTCAGTGGGAGACGATGGTGCCGAGGTAGTGGACATAACAGCAGCAGAGGCAGAGCTCGTAGCGGCAGGAGTGGGTCGAATGCCTTTAACCCAATTTTTCTTGAATTCCAGCAACTTTTCAACAGACCGATCTGTAGATGCATACTCATATACCATCTTGCCGTCTTCAAATACGAATAAAGTTGGATAAGCCAGGATATCAACCCGGTCACACAAATCGCCATCTGCCATACAATCGACACTGGCCAAATGGAAATTGTCCTTTGAAGCATCGTCTTTGATTTGATTGTGGAATTCATCCCACACTGGAGCAAACTCTATACAGTGGTGACAAAAGGGATGGAAGAACTTTACCCACCACGTTCCCTTTGCTATTGTACCATCGAAGTCTGCTCCATTTACAATAGGTGGCCCAGTTGCTTCTGGAGTAACTGGTGCAGCGTATGAGGCCGACAATATCGACGATACGGCCAGTATCCAGGTCAATACGAGCATTCTTTATTTTTTTTCAATTAGTGCTGTATTTTGGATATAAGGCAGTTAGAGTTTTTGTATGTATTTGATTATATTTTTTCCAGTGAGCGTGAATTGCTAAGTTAGTAATATCAATAATGTAATATCTATTATAAGAGACTATGTGATCGATCACCGCAAATGCACGCCTCTTTCGTTCGAAGGGGGAATTCTTTTTTATTTGCTCGTATATTTGCTACAGTGAGCTGGTTTTCTCGGCCCCTTGCTTGGTCCACCCGGTTTTGGAGTGTTACCCGGTTGGATTTGTGTGCGGCTTGAGCCTCACCTAATGAGCTGATTATGGTAGTAATACTTCTACTATTCTTGTCTTGAACAAGCAGAAGTCGCTCTCTCTTAAACTTTAACTCTAAGGTTTCACTCTATGATACGAAAAAGCAAATCTCAGTCTCCTGCTTCACTATAAAACGGTACCTACCTGCTATTTGGTGTGTATGTACCAACAGGTACTTGATTTAATACTATGTTCTGATTGTACCTGATGCTCTCTGTGCAGTTTCAATTCTGTAACTTATCGGTTGCAGTTGAGATGTATCTGTTCGGTCTAATGTATTAGGAGCAGTCATGTGATACATGGCGTGATTCTTCCACTATGAGCTTCCTGTATGGGTCATTGTTGACTATTACGAAATAACTGAGTTGAAACCATTGAAGATTACAAGGGGATAACAAGTGAAATGAAAAAAAAAGGCTAGGCAGGAGTATCATATTTGTATTATTATCTCGGTTTGGGCTCCTCGGATTTTATTACATCTAACACGCAAGCGATTGGATAATAGGACAAAACGTTAACCTTCAAACCTTTTCGCCGAGGACTTTCTGAATTCAGAGAAGCACTGTAATTTATTATGCTCTGAGAATCCTGAACAACGATTACCGATCAGAAACAGCCAGCTCTAGCTTGATTTCAAAATTTCATTGCGGTCGGACGTTAATCCCACGGTAATGTGAGATTTAGCCAACAACCAGTTCAAGCTATTCGCTCGGCTACTGCTTTCTCTCTAATCGTTGACACGGCAATTTGAATGACTCCTAAAATATCCCACGCAATGTGTACAGTTGTAGTCTCATTCTCTTCATTTTCATTAGTTCGGGATTAGATCTCCGTTGTTTGTGCGGCTGTGCGCTCGTCCGGCATGATATTATTCTAAATGGCGTAAGACGGAACGGAACTCCAACCCCGCAGGCGGTTTGCTTCTCCCCTCTACGTCTCTTTTCGTTATCTCTGGGGACACAATTACTCATTATTTGAACTCTGACTTTCCAACAAACACTCTGCAACCAAAGCAATAAACGAAAAAGAAGCAATTAGATTAAGTTTTAGAACAGAGAGCTATTGGTATAAAGTTTGAAGAAAAGAAAATGAAAGGAATAAGAATATCTATAGGTAAGTTGTGTTTGCTTAAGGCTCCGATCCATCCAAAAATTACAAAAATAAGAGACTAACGAATCATAGATCGAGGTGGTACTTTCACTGATGTAGTGGCCCATACAGATCAAGGTGACCACGTATTAAAGTTACTTTCCGTAGATCCTGCAAACTACTCTGATGCCCCTACAGAGGGCATCCGTCGGGTTCTTGCTAAAGTTACGGGAAAAGAGACCCCAAAGGGAGAACCAATTGATCTATCAGAAGTAGAATCAATTCGGATGGGCACCACAGTTGCTACTAATGCATTGCTAGAGCGTAAAGGGGACAGAGTCGCATTTCTAGTCACCCGGGGATTTAAAGATATTATGACAATAGGCCAGCAAGCTCGTCCGGCGATTTTCGATTTGACCGTTGCCAAGATGGGCCATTTGCATGAAAAGGTATACGAAATAGACGAACGGGTTACTATTGAAGGTTATAGTGAAAACCCAATTCCTGAAAACTTTGATCAAGAGATGGTTGATCAGGATCCAGACTTGGCATTTGGCGTCTCAGGAGAAGTAATTCGCATTATTCAGAAGCCCAAAGTAGATGTCGTTCGAAAGGTGCTCCAGCAGATCTGGGATTCTGGAGTCAGAAGTTTGGCAATTGCCTTGATGCATTCGTATATCTACCCTGAGCATGAGCAAATGATCGCCAGTGAAGCTAGAAAATTAGGGTTTGAGAACGTCTCGGTGTCCAGTGAGATCCAGCCAATGATCAAACTGGTTTCCCGAGCTAATTCTTCTTCCGCAGACGCTTATTTGTCTCCAATCACGGCTAGATATATCCAGCAGTTAGGTAAGGGATTTAAAGGTGGACTGGACGCTGTGGGAGATAAATTGTTGTTTATGCAGTCCGATGGAGGATTGACCTCATGGTCTAAGTTCTCTGGGTTGAGAGCAATCCTGTCAGGTCCTGCTGGAGGTGTTGTAGGTTATGCTAAGACTTCATATGAAGAAGATCAAGCCGAAACTCCAGCTGCAATTCTTGGATTTGATATGGGTGGTACTTCGACTGATGTTTCTAGATATGATGGTGCGTTGGAGCACATCTTTGAAACCACTACCGCTCAAGTGACAATTCAAGCCCCACAACTAGACATCAATACTGTAGCCGCAGGAGGTGGTTCTATCTTGTTCTGGAAAAAGGGATTGTTTGTAGTGGGGCCCGAGTCTGCTTCAGCTCATCCAGGCCCTGCATGCTATAGAAAAGGAGGTCCTCTAACAGTTACTGACGCAAACCTGTTTTTGGGGCGAATCCTGCCGGAGTATTTCCCCAAGATCTTTGGCCCTAATGAGAATGAGCCACTCGATGTCGATATCGTTACTGAGAAATTCCACCAGCTTACAGATGAAATTAATAGTGACCGTGCGGCTCAAAGCGGCTCAGAAAAGCTAACCCCACAGCAGGTTGCCATGGGGTTCTTGACCGTGGCTAACGAGTCTATGTGTAGGCCGATTCGGTCCTTGACTGAGGGCAAAGGTTACTCTACCAGCAGCCATCATTTGGCCTCATTTGGTGGTGCTGGTGGGCAGCATGCATGCGATGTAGCTTCCAACTTGGGGATCTCCAGGGTGATCATCCACAAATATTCCTCCATTCTGTCAGCTTATGGTATGACCCTGGCAGATGTCGTCCATGAAGTTCAGCGACCAGAGAGTACAGTGCTGGATGAAGAGTCTTTACCAGGTTTGAATCAACGGTTGGACGAGATTAGCAAGGAGGCCGTTGAGGCTTTGACACAGCAGGGGTTCACTGATACCAGTTATGTAGAAGTTGAGCGGTATTTGAATTTGAGATACCGGGGCACTGAGACGTTTATTATGGTGAAGCAACCATCCAAGGCTAGTGGTGAAACATTCGAAGAGTCTTTTATTGCCCAGCATGAACAAGAGTTCGGCTTTGCTTTGGAGCGAGAAATCCTAGTTGGAGATATCCGAGTTCGAGGCATCGGAAAGAGTAAACTGGCAACCAGTCAGTCCCCAGGTAAGGATCTGAAAAAGTACGAATCTGAATCCTCTTCTGAGCCAACAGCCACTACTACTTCAAAGGTCTACTTCGAAGACCACCAGTGGGTCGACAGTGCAGTATACTCTATTGAAAACATCAAGCCGGGACAAAAAATCAAGGGTCCTGCTATGATTATGGACAAGACACAAACCATTGTTGTTTCACCAAACTCTGTCGCTACCTCGTTACCTGATCATGTTATCGTGGATATTAATGACGACGCAGGTGCCCAGAATGTTGATCCAAACGTAGTAGACCCTATTCAGTTGTCAGTGTTTGGCCATCGGTTTATGAGTATTGCTGAACAAATGGGTCAAACCCTGCAAAAAACTGCCATTTCCACAAATATCAAAGAGAGACTTGATTTCTCTTGTGCTATTTTCTCGCCAGATGGGGGTTTAGTGGCCAATGCCCCACACATTCCAGTTCACCTGGGTTCAATGTCGTCTGCTGTTGCATATCAAAAAGAGCAATGGGCTGGCAAATTGCACGACGGTGACGTATTAGTGGCCAACCACCCTGCATACGGGGGATCACATTTGCCCGATATTACTGTGATCACACCTGTATTTTCGCCAGATGGTAACGAAATCATTTTCTGGGCTGCCAGTAGGGGTCATCATTCTGATATTGGTGGGATCACTGCTGGTTCAATGCCACCTTTCTCAAAGGAAATCTGGGAAGAAGGCGCAATGATCAATGGCTTTAAAGTTGTTGAGCAAGGTAGGTTCAATGAACAGGGCCTAATAGATCTGTTGTATAATGAACCAGCCAAGTACCCCGGATGTAGCGGATCTCGGTCTCTAAGCGACAGTATTTCTGACCTCAAAGCTCAGATTGCGGCCAACAACAAAGGTATTAATCTCTTGAAAAGTCTAATTGATGATTACTCACTTAAAGTGATCCAACTCTACATGCATGGTATTCAAGACAATGCTGAGCTAAGTGTGCGGCAGTTGCTAAAAGCTGTGTGCGACAAATTTGGCGACAAAAAAGAACAAAAATGTATTTTAACTGCTACCGATCAGATTGACGATGGCACAGAGATTCATTTGAAAGTGGAAATTGATGGAACTACCTGTGGGGCTGTGTTCGATTTCACTGGCACCGGTCCACAGGTTTATGGTAATCTGAACGCTCCTAGGGCCATTACCAGTTCTGCTATCCTTTATGTCTTGAGGTCAATGATTTCCGACGACATTCCTTTAAATCAAGGATGTCTTACTCCAATTAAAATTGTGATTCCAAATGGCACTCTGCTTTCTCCTAGTGCTGATGCGGCCACTGTAGGGGGAAACGTAGAAACATCACAGCGAATTACAGATGTGGTTCTCAAGGCATTCCGGTACATGGGAGGCTCTCAAGGAACCTGTAATAACCTGACATTTGGATATGGTGGTGAAACTCTTCACAATGGTAAAAAACGGCCTGGGTTTGGTTACTATGAGACCATTGCTGGTGGTGCAGGTGCTGGACCTTCCTGGAATGGCCAATCCGGGGTACAGGTTCATATGACCAATACCCGATCAACTGATCCCGAAATATTGGAAAAACGGTATCCATGTATTCTACATGCGTTTGCCCTAAGGGAAGGTTCTGGAGGAGCTGGAAAGTTCAAAGGTGGCGATGGTGTGGTGCGAGATATTGAGTTCCGTGTGCCAGTTCAATTGTCTATACTGTCTGAACGAAGAACGACACGCCCATATGGTATGGAAGGTGGTTGTGATGGTGCAATGGGCCAAAACCTATGGATAAGAGCATCTGATAGTCGAAAAGTCTCGTTGGGCGGGAAGAACACAGTTCAGGTTAATTCCGGTGACCGGATTATTATTCAGACCCCCGGTGGAGGTGGTTATGGAGATCCTGTCGGAACTAAGTAGAAACAACGGGTAAACTCCGGCTTTTTGTGGTAAAGAGCACATGCTCAATTGGAAAAATATGGTGAATATGTAGTGGCCTACTTGGTTGACGCAGATACAATGCTTTATGTTAGAATTGTGTCTCAGTTCTGTGACGTTGAATTTATGGAGTGAGGCTGCAGTTGCACCTTTGAGGGCTTTATCACGCACAAGTGCAGACGGTAGACGAATTATCAAGTTTGAGTATGATGTGGAATCGTGTGTATGTACCTGTATGTTGAAATGTTGAAACTGAATTCCTGGTTGTTGTAATTTACTTCTTTTCTCGGTTCTGTCGTGAGACTTAATGCACTCGGAGGTTTTCCGGATTTGTGCTTGAGGTGAAACACGCAGAGAGCCGATGTGTGGATGCAACGGCACTACCTACCTAAGGGTCAGATACTGCTATGTTGTATGAAGCAGTTAGCGAGCCTGCAATTAGAGAATTGAAATGA
>JAJLUM010000016.1:14379-37162 GCA_030564265.1 Blastobotrys attinorum
TTTTTTTTTTTTTTTTTTTTTTTTTTTTTTTTTTTTTTTTTTTTTTTTTTGTTTTTATTTATTTCCATTCTCAGAAAGAGATCAGGTTTGGTTTCTTAGCTTGCAGCATGAAGTGGGGCATAGCTAAACTGGCTTGTGAAAGGAGATTTGCCGAATGAAAATTCTCCCCAGCCACTGCTGTGTGGTGGTTTGGATGCCGGGAAATTCAGATTTTAAAATTCAATTGAACCAATTGTGGACTTCTTTTTAGCTAGTGGAATATAATTTTAAAAAACTAGTTGAAAAACAAAAGCATTTTACTTAAGAGCAAAACTATTCTGTGCCTATTTACCTTGTGTATAGCCTATCGGTCCACCAATTATGCAATCCTTTTGATTTCTTGGAAACATTAATTCCAAGTTTGTGCCATATGAGTTCCGTAACCAGTCCTCAGCAAGACTGGTGAATAGTGTTTCCTCATCTGTGAAATCTGGCTCGATTTGTTTTTGAGCACTGGCAGAGTTGGAGCCACAATTGCTGTCAGCACTTACTGCTGAGTCGTTACAGCCAGGAGCGATGCAGGCTTTGGTACGATAGTGCACTACCAGCATATCATTGGGCATATCTACACCATATTTCAGACAGTTCTGGACTAAAGCATGATATATTACTGGATGATGACTAGCAGTGAAGGATCCCATAGTTACACCGGCTTTCCTCATCTCCTTGCGGGTCTGTATTACTGCTTTTTTGAACGACTCAGGTTCGGCTTCGTCCTCGATCCCTAAAACTGGCAAAAGAACCCCCAACCCTAACCAATAGTCCATCATGTCTGCCCACAACTTGTAGGCCGTGTCGTAGTTGCGACAGATGACGTCTTTTGGTCGATGGCTAGCGTCTCGGCAATTCTCGATAGCTTTCTGGATAGAATCGAATGCATGAAAATTCCAAGTCGATTCTGGGCTCGACATTGCATTTTCTCTCTTCCTGGGCCAATTGCCTGTTAGGTAAAGCTGGTGGACTAGTTTCTTCTGGCTACAAGAGGTAGCTTCTAATGATCTCAGAGCGTCAAATGCGAGTAGGTCGAAATTCGCATTTTGTTTCAACGAGCGCAGCTCAGTAGCAATTCTGAACACCATGAATGGTTTTTTTTATTCAAGTCTAATGCTATATTCGGTATCTTTTGGAGCTTTCAATTTGTTGAATAGCACTAGAAGTACCTATCAAGATATATGAGTAGCTTCTATCTTAGTTTGGAGTAATGGATCTCTAAACGCCAAAAACCCTTTGAGCCTCACGTTGAGCCTCATCCTCTAGGGAGCCGTTTTTTTTTTCCCCTGTTCTGACCGTTGAGCCCTAACCACTAGCTCCACTAGTAAAATGCCCCTTAACACGCGGCGACTTTCATTCCACATTCTGACTCTCAAAAAGAAGGGGCCCTCTAGGCAACAAGAAAAACAAGAATATTGAGTATCATAACCATCAACTAGAACTGGTTCCCCGTCCGTTATAACACAGATCTTCACTTCCCAGCTTGCGGCGGTGGGTATTGGTTTGAGCCCGTGGGTAAATATATTCCTGGAGCCCGAAGTGGGGAAATGGCTCGCAATTCTTCCGGCAGAGGTAACTCCAAATTCCATTCTATAGATTTAGAGCCGTAAGAAGCTGTCGTTCCCTAAAACGATCCTTATCTAAATAAACTGTTTTTCATCGCACGGCGTTCTTTTTTTTTTTTTTTTTTTTTCTCCGCCTGGAACGGATCACCCGCTGGACGCAGCTTGTACTAAACCGTCAATTCCGTCATGACGGCCGCCCTGATTGTCGATATGTGATGGATACGTGATAAGCACTCTTCTATCCCTTTGTCTGATATTACAGAATTATCACTAATTGCTGCAATGAAGAGTTATAGTTTATAGTGATAACTATAAGTAAACGAACTACCTCGATTGCCTAGAACCCAACACAGGGCCTGTTCGAGCCGACGTAGGAAACTATTCAGTGTGCATATTCACACTGCATATCCCCATGCACAAGATCCAAGCTTGCTGAAGTTACACTATTTTTCACTAAGACCCATCCGGCGGTGCCATGTATTTTTTTTTTTTTTTTTTTTTTTCCAAAGAGTTCTACTCCCCTTGAGCAAACATCTGATACCGATTTGGTTTGCACTCAAACACACATACAAATAGAAATTATTCAATAATGAACTATAGAAATACAAGACACACAGACTGGAAATAGTAGTTACTCATAATAACAGACCGGGCCGATAGGCCCCCAGAGACGACGCAGGCAAGAAAAAGCTGGAAATCCCTGACATGTTTCAGATGGAACCCCCGAGCCCCAGAGCCCAGAGAATTCAGCTTTTAGACTAGGATCACTAGAGATACTTTCGATACGTATTCCGAATGTCGTGAGGGTGTAGGATAAAAATACCAAGACACCTGGAAATAATATAATAATAAAAAACTCAAAAAAAATAAAACAACATGGCGAAATAAATAATCGTATGCAAATGTAACAGCCGTTCCTGGTGGAGGTTGTGATGGTAGAATAGACTAGTTGGTTTGGAATATTTGGAACTGGTTCGAATTATCAGTCCAGTTTTCACAAAGTTCAACTGATCTGACTGTTCAGGACAACGGCTTTTGATAGATGTTGAGGTAGTGACTGAGTCGCGGTGAAATATATTTCGATCTCAGTCGTCACCACGATGAACCATCACTGGTATCGTCAGACTCTTCTTCCTCGATTGGGTTTAGGTTTGTCATATCCACTTTTTTTTTTCCGAGCCAGACCCAGTCGTCGAAGACGAATGGCTGCTGCTGGCAGTAGAAACCGTAAAAGCCCTTGAAGAAGTGGATCCCCGATGAGTAGTATTGGAGCTTGAGGTTCCACTACTTTCAAGAATACTAGATAGACGTACAGTTTTCAAAGCTTCATCCACTTTTTGCCAGTTTTCCAGATATAGCTGGAAGTTTGTTACCATTGTCTCGTAGAGCTTTAGTAGCTTAGATTTTCGTTTTTTGTCCTGAATTGCCTGCATGAGGTCTTCTAGACCTTGATTTACGTTGTCGGTTAACTGCGAATGCTCCAGCCAAATGTCGAATTTGCCCTCTTTTGAAAGCGAATATGTGATGTTCTCTTTTTTAGCTCGGTCGAATTGGGTTTGAATCAAGTTAATCGACGCATTTAGCGCCGAATAGAATTCTTGCCCATCTAATCTTTTTAAATCTTTAGCACTCATCAAAGGCATAATTGAGCTGTGTAGGATGTTTCAATTTTCGAGATATTACCTAGTATCAAAGCTTACCAAGTTGATTTAATGAAGGAATTTTCGATATCCGGACTGTTTGGTGCTTATGCAATCATAACCTGTGTATATTTTTGTTGGATGGTCGCTACGATGCTTTGAAAAATGAGAACTAATGCCTTTTAAGCTTCTTTTCTATTTTTTATTTTTTTTTGTTTCTGGGACAGGAGAGAGGAAAGTCACTCTATTGTCGATGTGTCTTGATCAGTACCGCAGTCTAATTCCCCAATGTCGAACTTAAAGTGGCTACACAAAAAAATAAAAAAAAAAAAAAAAAAAAAAAAAAAAAGAATTGAGTCCTACTTAGGTAGATATCTAAAATGTGAACAAGTTAAAAAAAAAACTCAAAAAATTCAAATAATAACAATAATAATAGTAATAGAACCAATAGATCGACTCAATAGACGAAGGGGCGATGTGTCGATATTTATAGTCTCTTTGGAGATTTTTACTTTATTTTATTTTTATTGATGTACGCTTTGGCCATGCATTGGGGACTCGGGCCCTGAGACCCAGCGGCCCGTACGCGGAAAGCGATCCCAAAAGAGAAAAGCGATAGAGTCGGGACCCTTTGGAGGAAAGTATCCCGGGCCCCGAGTTGCTGCTTCCGATATTGTATAATACCATACGGCCTAATGGGATTGGTTCTGGGATTATTTTTAATAGTACCTCTTCGTAGATTTTTCAAAAGAGCGAGTATTTGGAATTCTTTTTCTTTCTTGTCCGTTTTCTTTTTTTTGGTTTTTGGGATTGGGTTGTTAAACTGTCTAAGTTCTGAGATCGCTCCTTACAGTTTGTATGCATGTCGTGCATATAGCGCATTCACCCAGTACTGAAACTGGCAAGTAAGCAGTTTTTTTTTTTTTTTTTATTACTTTCTTCTTCTGGTTCACTGGTTTTTTCATTCCATAGGGGCACTTACACTTGGTTTGATAAATATCCCCCCCAAAAAAAAAAAGCCTCGGAATAAGCTGATGTTTTCCGTGGTGTTACAACCATTTACCAAACCAGAGGATATACGGCATCTTTCTCTCCCCTCTGTAGTAGAATGATAGTGCTAGCAATAACAAAGCTCAGGAGAAATTGATACAGTAATAGAAAGGATTTTCATGCTGATTCTGGCACAATAGTACCCTCTTGTCCTATTACTTTTGTTTATCAATGGCCAATTGTCCTCCCAATTATCAATCATCAATTTGTATATCTGGTCGGTTTAGGAAACTTAGGCCCGACTTGGCGACGCTTGAGGAGATCCTCACTCCATAACCCGGTAGGGCTATGTGTACACAGACCATGCAGAGCTGCATGTACCAATATGGTTTCTATTGAAATTTAACGGCATAATATGTATTCGGTTTAATTAATGAAAATAAAAATAAAAAGAATTGCCCTTTACAGAAGGCTATAGAGTACCTCTCCTTACGATGTAGAGAGAGGGGGTTGGACATAGACAACCAATTAGCTCAACCTAGAAAGGCCAAACACTGAGAAGATCAAGACCACACATGTAGATCTGAGCTCAATCTCTGGTGATCGGACTTTGACCCAAGGCTTGCCCAATGATCCAAACGCCTCACTTTCCTGTGGTACCACTTGATTGGACATGTATTAAAACCGTGGGAATAGGTCTCCAACAATGCTCTTTCGATTGCCCCCAAGGTGGACCCACAAACATTTACACGTGAGGTCTGTTGATCCTTAGTGAGCGCTCAAATGGGAGGGTCGATCCTGGACGATGTCCCGATTGTCGATACAGATGGTCAGCATCATAGCACACCACAATGCCTGATCAAGAAAAGATCCCATAGGGCCACCTGTAGCCAACAATCGAATACAAACCAACTTGGCTTATAGCTACAGGTGCAGATCGGCTTTTTAGTGCTTATGTCATGCAGGTCTCACCTTATGCTACCACCACCAGGTCCACACCCGCTGGGACTGCTACCTTGTCTACTGAATTGGCTGGCTCTCATAGCCATGGACGGATAAACTGATGCTAGTATTTTATTTAAGGGTGCAGTACTTATTATGCTGCTGGTCAACTACCCGCACAGACATAAATAAGCATGAAGCTCCTTGATGCAATCCCAGGAGCACTTGCGGCGCGACATGTTCGGAGAACCGTAAGGGAGCCTGAATTTCAACAGGACTCTTGACTTTGCCCTGCAGCTCTAGTTTTGCAGGTAACCTCTAGGCTTGGGTCTATTACCATCCTTCGTAGTTGTTGGACAGCAATTACAGCTAAACTGCTCGAGCTGCAACTATCATTACCGTGTTTAGCAAGTGAGCTTGCGGGCCGCCGGTGCCGCCGCTCCACCAGAAAGTCATTAAACAGATATACATATGCCATATGTACTTCAACACGGACATCCAGGGGCCCTACGCCTGGCTGTAACTAAAAGGGAATTTGTCAATTAATTCTAGCAGGTATTTGGGTAAATTGTGGTTGATTACTATAAGATGTGGAGAGAGGAAAAGAGAAATGTAGCTCTGGTTGAATACTTTTGACTGCATCAGCATATTCTGTAGTTCTTTCAATCAGAAAGAGCACTGGAGGCCCACCTCTCTAAGAAAATCCAAAACATTTTATGAATACGTATCGTATTGATAAATTTGCTCGAGGAGGGGTACCCACTAGTAGTAAACTTTCAAGAGCTACACAAATTGGGTAACAACCAATTGGTGCTATAAACCATTTGATATGTTATCTGCTGCCCCTTATTGAGAGCCCGCAAAATTGACTAGCACACAAGACACACATTTTGAACATTCTCAGAAAATTTTCAGGGTCCGTCAATGCACTGTTGAGACACCTGAAAAAAATCAGCCTGTATGTCTTAGACCTTTTTGAAAATTTTTTCGCTCTCTCTCTGTCCTCTCTTTAGTCCACCGCCGACCCACAAACAAGGTGAGTCGCTCCGTAATGCTTTTGGCCTCTATTCAGAAACAGCTGGTCTGGATTTCGCTTACTGTGGCATTCTGGGTGGAGGGAGTGTCTTGTTTTTTGTTGTCTTTCATTGACTGAGCAGTGCATCAATGCATATCTGGAAGCTGATTAATGTGGACCATCAAAAGGGCCCCCAACCGTTTTTTTTTTTTTTTTTTTTTTTTTTTGTTCTTGTCTACAGAATCATACCAGATATGCTCAAGACCGTTCGGTTGGCCGCTTGCAATACATAGCTCAGAGTCAATTCCAGGTGGTGAGGCACAGCTCCGCTTATTCAATTGGATTTGAATTTTCAATTAATAAAGCAAGCTGCAGGAAATGCATGCGTACCGTTCTTTTGTTCGGTTTGTTTATTTTCAGACCAGTGTTTAGGCGGATTGGTGAATAAATGCTTATCCAGTGGTACTAGCTCTGAGGTAAAAGATTGCACGAGATATAAAATCAAATCAAGCAATAGAAAAATATATCCCTTAGGTAGTATATTTAAGATACACTCTATTAAGCTCGGTCATACTAAACATATTGGCGCTCGATCATACCAGATATATTGCTCATGTGGATGAGCCTTCCCATTGTTTACTCAAATCTGCATGTCTTGAACAGACTGATCAATCGACAAACTCTATTATTGATCACTAAGCTACCTCTATAACATTATAAATTGATATAGTATGTTTATTCTACCTATATAAGAATTATAAACTGGAATAACACGATCTTCAATAGGTAGCCGCTACTACATAACTAGAGTCTCAAAGCAGTCTGCATGTGTGGCTTGTACACACCAATGTGGCTGCACCAACCACTCATGTATATCGAGCGCTTAGCACTAGCACCTGAATTTTCTGCGAAGAAAACTCCTTCTATCTCTATAGACTCACTTATCCCTTTGTGTTCTTCTTGGAATGTAACTCATATTATTCCAATATCGGAAAACACTAAGACAGTTTGAACACAATCAAGACAATCTGCACAATCTAACCGTTGAGCGAGATCCGACTATAACCGTTAGAACCGTTTTCCAACAGCTTTTGGATAATTGGCCTATGCGAACCCACTATCTAAGATCTAGATTCACAATGGCATCCCATCTTGTACTAATCGGGGGTCATTAATCACCCACCCGCTTGATTGGCCACTAATTTCTTCTTTTCCTCATGCAAGTCCATTCAGATTTGGAGATTATCATGCGTTACCATCCCCCATTCTGCATATATCCAATCTACTGGTACCCCAAAATTGATAGTAGAGCATGAAAGGGATAAAGCCGTGATGTGGGATGGGGCACTCTAATGTCTCATGTGGAGGGCCTTTGGCCAATATGCCACGCAAAGCAACGGAAACCTGCATGGGGTCGTCCACATGCGGGATATGACGCAGGGTGGGCTAACACTTTCTACTACTAATGCAGGGTGGGCTAGCTAGGAAAAAAGAGGCCATTGAAGCCCACTCATGTTGTCTCGAGGATTACAATCAATTAGATCCGCCTCATAATTCTTTACATAAGCTTTTCCGTTGGCAATTATCTCAGCCTCACTTGGGGACGTCAATCTTTTCAGTGCTCGGGATCCTTCCTACTTGCCCGAGTGTACACAACGCATTCATGATATTTAACTGATTGTAAAAGTGGCATCGCTGGAGGCAATTCCGCTCTATGTAGTGATTCTGATATAATATTATCTGCAGTATAGTCTCGGGTGTGGGAAAACTGCTCGAGGTGGAACTGCCTCTCGATCCGTTTTTGATTTTGGGCGATATGAGGGTTGACGGAGTTCGCTGCCCATTCCCACTACTATGCGAAACAAACCTCTGGTACCAGTCGTTCCAAGTAAGAAATGGTCACTTAAAGCCAGGTTTTTTTCTCTTTTCTTATTTTTCCAAAATATTACATTTTTGGTTACAAATCAGGAATTATAAAACTAGTTCGATACTTACTACACAATGGCGAGAGCAATCACTGGTTGATTCAAGGCTACTGAAAAAAGTCTACAGAGTCTTGTTTAAGTTCACAGAAACAGCCTTCACATTAGTATAATTGGCCAAAGCATATTTGCCCAGCTCCCTTCCAATTCCCGACTGCTTGTACCCTCCAAATGGAATTTGATAATGGGCCATATTGTACTGATTAACCCACACGGTCCCTGCTTGTAATTTGTTCGAGACATCGATTGCAGTATTCAAGTCTCTAGTATGCACCGCCGCAGCAAGGCCATACATAGTTCCGTTGGCCTTAGACACTACGTCCTCTGCATCTTTGAACTTGGCAATAGCACACACTGGACCGAATATCTCTTCCTGCATGATCGTCATGTCTTCTTTAACATCACCAAAAACAGTAGGTTCAATAAAAAGACCTTTATCACCGTGTCGATTTCCTCCAGTCAAAACTGTGGCCCCCTCTTTCTTACCAATATCAATGTATTTCATAATCTTATCGAACTGAGTTTCGTTGGTGACAGAGCCTTGGAATACTTTTCTATCGAATGGGTCTCCCACCACATTCTTTTTGGTTCTCTCAATAAAGCTCTTCACAAAAGTGTCGTAGATATCTTCTTGAACATAGATTCGACTTCCTGCAACACAGCTTTGCCCACCATTCCAATAAATTCCAAAATTGATCCACTCCAAAGTTTTTTCCAGATCTGCGTCTTTGAACACAATATTGGGGCTTTTACCTCCCAGTTCTAGTGTAGTCTTCTTTAGGTTACTTTTCGCAGACGCCTCCAGAATTTTTCTACCAACAATAGTGGAACCTGTGAAAGCTACTTTATCGATATCCATGTGATAAGCGATTGCATTCCCAGCAGTTGCCCCATATCCTGAAACTATATTAATAACACCCGGTGGAAACCCGGCTTTTTTTATCAATTCTGCCATGTACAAGGCAGTCAATGGAGTGGACTCGGCTGTTTTCATCACAATGGTATTGCCGGCAGCTACTGCTGGTCCAATCTTCCAGCAAAACATCAACAGAGGAAAGTTCCAAGGAATTATTTGTCCACATACACCCACAGGCTCATGGCGGGTATAAGTCATAGAATCTTCATCAGTGTTGATGGTCTTACCGTGGATTTTGTCGGCCCAGCCTCCGTAGTAACGAATGCAACCTGTGGAATTTTTAACATCTCCATCAGCTAACTGAATAGCCTTTCCATTGTCAAGTGTTTCAATACTGGCCAGAACTTCTTTGTGTTCATCCATCAAGTCTGCGAGCTTCAATATAATTCTACCACGTTCAGAGGTAGGGATTTTTCTCCAAGAATCTAATGCTTTACGTGCTGTTGCGACAGCTAAGTCAACATCATGTTCCTTAGCTTCATGAACTGAAGTAATGTATTCTCCATTTGATGGGTTTGTCACTTTGATTGTTGTACCATCAACACCTTTGACAAATTCATTGTTGATGAACAGCCCCAGTGGTTGTTTGTACGATATACCATTAGGCAAATCGATCTTTTGATACATATCACTCATATTTTAATTTAGATTTACTTTCAGCCCTAAACATGTAATTAATAGACTTTTATCCTATAGTGAAGTTTTGTATAGAATTGGAAATTTGGTCTTATAAATAGCATTAAGAATGTGTGCGGCTCACCGATCAAAGTCGGGCTACCTTCCCCATGGGGCAATATGATTAACCACTCCACCTTTCTATCCCCATGCGGAACATCATAATGAGGGGTTTGGTAGTTCCAGGAAAGTATATATATGTACAAAATAAGTGCATGTAGAAAATTATCGTATCTATAACAAAAAATGACTGCAGGATTTTCTTCTGTTCTAAACGCATTCGACTGTAGCGGTGAAACAGCTATAATCAGTGGTGGTGGACGTGGGTTAGGATGCTATACCGCAAATGCACTATTAGAGCTAGGAGCCGACGTATACTGCTTTGATATTCTTCCAGAACCAGATGCTAATGACTGGAAACGTGCCTCCGAAACTGCTTCAAAAAATGGCAGTGTCCTGAAATATATGAAGGTAGACGTGACAAAAGATGATGTCGTTGATGCCGCTGTTCAGCAAGTGGCTCAAGAAAGCCGATACAAGATTGCCATGTGTGTAGCCTCTGCCGGAATTTGTGAAGTGATTGATGCAGTAGACTATCCAATTGCCAAAGTTCGACGTTTGATGGATATAAATGTTATTGGGTGCTATTCTCTTGCCACATCTGTGGCTAGAGTAATGATTGATCAAGGAACTGCTGGAAGAATAGCTTTAGTCGCTAGCATGTCAGGCCACATCGCTAATAAGGGATCCCATAACTCGGCTTACTGTGTTAGTAAAGCGGGTTTAATTCAAATGGCACGATCTTTTGCCGTGGAATGGGGAAAGTCAGGAATTAGAATCAATACTATAAGCCCAGGGTACATGCGTGGTGCCCTATTAGAAGAATTCTTGGTTAAAAACCCAAATCTGGAAGATGAAATTAATTCTCAGTGTGCTCTTGGACGAATGGGTACTTATGATGAGATTAAGACTCATCTAGTTTATATGGTTTCCAAAGCTAGTAGCTTTATGACTGGTTCCGATGTATTGGTCGATGGAGGCCACTGCAGTTGGTAGAGAGTTTTATCTTTTTCATTTGATTAGGTCGGAACATAAAATTCTAATTTAAAAACTTATTGTATCACTTTCAATATTGTAATATAACTGCTCTGTCTCTACCATGACTTCGAGCCTCAGAATATAGACTCTACTCTTAGTGCGTCAAGCCAGCAAGTAAATGGATCAAATTTATGAGAGAACAGTACTTTTATATGAGCCCCAAAATTTTTCTAATGTATTTCAAGTATCAGCAAATTTTAAAAATGGCTTGGCTATTCACTTTACATGTGGTCATTGCAATTATTGAGACCCTATGGCAGCTTTGGCATCTTCCTCAAGCTTCAACTCAAACTTGTAAAAGGTATTCAATGCTTCGTTCAAATCAAGGGTAGCCTTACGATCCAAGTTGAGGGCCCACCGAAATTCAGACTCCACCATCACATTGGAGCCCTTGCCGTTAATTGAAGTTTTGACAGGCTCAAGTTCTGATCTAGCCTCAAACTGATCCAAAGAAGCGAGCTTCGCAAGCATTGGGGGTTGCAACGTGAATTCGTCAATACCTGATAAGGCAATAGGCTCTCGTGGGTCAATCATGCCAGCTGGAATATGAACAGTCTTCACGTTATGACTTCTATAATACTCGTGGATCTGCTTTGCTACAGATACTCCAGGATTTTCCAGCATACTTGCGGATTTATCATACCGCTGGTACCAGAGATCATGATTCATGTTCAGCTCCATGTTATTCACGTATGGTGAAATTGCCTTACAGTTGCATTGTGCAGCAACGATAGCTTGACAGAGATTGAAAACCATTGTCCCGAGAGTGTTGATCCCTTCGGCTTGTAATATCTTACAGGCTTGGAGACCCTCCCATGTTGAAGGTACCTTGATAATGACCCGGTTTTGAGCAATACCTTCTTCACCGAATGCCTTAATCAGTTCACGGGCATGTGATACCGTGCCCTCTGTATCAAAGGCCTTTGAAGGGGCGGTCTGACTCAATACACACCCATCAACTGCATCAGCGATTGGCTTACCCAGCTTCGCCATAGCCCGGCAGACCGTCTTCTTAACTGTATCTGGGTCATCTCTGGTATGCCCTGCAGCCAGCACATCCTTGGCAGCTTCGCTCATGAGATTCTTATTTGCACTTTCTTGGAGTGCATTGTAGGAAATAATCTGATTAGATGTTCCATTGATGTATTTAGTGCCGTGGAAATTTTGTGCCACGGAGGCATCCATTGTATCACAAGAGATGGCAGTTCCTTGCTCTCTGATGTAGTCTAAAGCGGTCATATTTCTTGCTGATTAGATTCATCTGAAAAACATCTAGCGAATACCACAAACTTTATACTATCATATGGTGTCGCTAATTTCTTGGTATTTTCTAGATAACTCCATTTGGGAATAGTCCAACATTTAGTACCGCGCTGGTGTAACAATAACGATGCGGCTTGTTCCCCGCATTTTCTCGACAATCCCCGCAGCCCATATAATACCAAGCGGGAGTAGCCACGAGACCCCACGAAATCCCACTATTTCCCCATGGGGACATTTCGATTCGTCAGGATTGAAACCATGGATCGAGAAAGCATGACATAATCGACGACTCATGTACGATCGTGTGGGGTGCAGGGAGTTTCATCATTTAGACACCCGGTGGATATTATCTCGAATAATTTTATATAAAACCTGCAGAATCTGCAGTTGCAAGAGAGTAATATTGAACAATAGTCTCAAGTTGAGTCCGAGGATCATCATACCAGTTGATAATTAGCTAGATCATTGAAGCACATAAATATCATAGGACACACACAGAGTCACAAATATACAATAAAGCCATATTGTATATAAACTGATGCAATGACTGAAAAAAACAACGAAGTTTGGATTGAAGACACTACAAATAATGGAAACTCCAAGTCGGAGTCCACAAGTAGTGTTAAAGGTGATTCCCCGGTGAACCTGAGCCTCAAAGATAAGAGTGAGGTGGTTGCCTCAGCGAAGTCAATGGTCGAGGAAACAGGAATGGCCGAGTATGAGGATCTGATAACTAGGGGAGCCTTGCTGGCATATTTCCCAAGCACGTATGACCAGTACGCAGAATACAGCGATAGAGAGAAAAAGGTTATTCAAGATGAAAAGGATCATAGGTGGAGACAAACCCCAACCATGTATCTCGTCGCAGCTACTGTAGCTGTAGCCGCAGCTTGTCAGGGTATGGATGAGAGTACCATTGGAGGTGCCCAATTGATCTATCCCGAGAAATTCAATATTGACACCACGACAACTAAAGGAGCCAACATTGAAGGAATGGTGAATTCGATCCCTTATTTGTCAGCTGCCGTGATTGGTTGCTGGGCAGCAATTCCCTCAAACTACTACTTCGGTCGTCGAGTAACCATATTTTGGTCACTATTTCTCGGCATGAGTACGGGTTTTTGGCAAGGGTTTGCTAGTTCATGGGAGCTGATTCTCGCTGGACGTCTGTTTATGGGGATAGCTATTGGTGCTGCTTCTGCTACAGCTCCAGTGATGACTGCTGAATGTGCTCCACCTACTACAAGAGGTGCTATGGTAATGCTTTGGCAGACTTTCACCGCATTTGGTGTGATGATGGGTTATGTCGTCAGCGTAGCTTTTCTAAAAGTCAAGCATAATTGGAGACTAATGCTTGGGTCAATTTTTGTGCCTGCATTGATAGTCTGTATTGCGGTGTTCTTCTTGCCAGATTCTCCTCGATGGTATATTACCAAGTCGAAATACCGGAAGGCATTCCAGTCATTCAATCGTCTGAGAAGAGACCCAATTATTGCTGCACGAGATTTTTATTATACCTATGAGCTTATCAGAATTGAGCAAGCTGCGCGAAGCTCAACTACCTGGTACCAGCGTATTAGCGATTTGGTTACAGTTCGAAGGAATCGAGCTGCATTGGTAGCCTCATGGATTTGCATGGTCTCTCAACAAGGAAGTGGGGTCAATGTTTTGACCTTTTATCTCGGTAAAATTACAGCAGATGCTGGATTCACCGATACCGTCTCCTTAGCTGGTTGTGTAGGCTTTGGTGCGTGTTCAGTTTTGGGTGCTATAACAGCTATCAAAATCATTGATATTAAAGGACGGCGGTGGCTGCTTTTGACCACATTCCCAATCATGGTTGCCTTCTTGCTCTGGATCGCATTTGCGTTCTATGCTGAAGAATCGAACTTGAGATTAGGGCTTCTTCTCGGTGGGATTTATGTCTATGTTTATTTCTACGGTATTGGAGCGGGGCCTGTGCCATTTACATATACTGCAGAAGCTTTCCCAGTATACTGTCGAGCTGAAGGAGCCGCATTCGGGACGGCTACGACCTGGTTCTTTTGCTGGGTGTTAGGATTCACTCTTCCAAACATGCTTCTCACATTCAAGAATGTGGGTGTCTTTTGCTTCTATGCAGCATTGTGTGCTATATTCTTTGTGCTGATTTTGTTTTTTGTTCCTGAGACCAAACAATACACTTTGGAAGAGTTGGATATGGTGTTCGACATTCCAATTAGTGCTCATGCCTCTTATCAGTGGAATGAGTTTATGCGAATGGTTTTCAGACGAGCCAAGCCTCCAAAACAGCCAGGAGAGCCAGAGGATGATTTGATTGCCTTATCGATGAAACATAATTCGAAGTACACGGCTGAGCTCGAGATTGGCGAGAAGAAAGTCGTTGCATAGCAGGAATAGATGCCTTGGACTTTTACAATTAGCACTTAGTCTTATTATTTTCTTCTATTATTTTTGTATTTTTGTTGGTTAATAAATTATTTCGAATATATCTTTTCGCCGCCTAGGCTCACTAGCCCTCATACTTAATGGATCTGCTATAACTATTGATTTCCCATCACAGGACATCCAGATCCCATAGCCAAGCCTGTCCAGGCTGGAACCATTCACTGCTATCACTGCTTAACAAATCCAAGTCTGGAAGGTCTACCAAGATGTCTGAATTCAAATCCGTGCTAGAAATCACTTGTTCATAAACACTCGGCGATTCTACCGAATGAGCAGTTGCATCCGGTGAATTCTCCGGATTTTTCGCAGTGACCATCTCGCTTTTCATGGCTACACTCATCAGACTCTCTACAACTTTGATAGACTGGGCAGCTACCCCATTTTTCTCAGCCATACGCCGCTGTACTTGCATTAGTCTCTTGATGGCGGCTTTGATATCATGTCCATTTGATTGGTTAATAATAAGTGCCAGACAAAGAACGACGCTGGCAGTAAACAATTGAAGGCTCATATATGCAGCAAAGTGTGTGGTCTGGGCTAGAACCACTGCTGGCTCGTGTTCTATCAGCTTAGACGTGCGTATTGCCGCTTTAGTACACTGGTCGGCGCTCCACTCTACAAAACTATTCGAGCTGGCTCTATTTTCACCTCTGGAGGCCTGCATAGAAAGCAGAGGCTTGTGGAGCATGATTTGCATATTGTCGAAGGCCATCTGAATTGCTAGAGCCTGTATTCCGACCTGTTTCTCTATTAAGCTAGGTCTGGGATTCTTGATGTCAATCCAGTGTTCCAGATTCGAGGGCTCCAATACCTTCTCCCGCCACTCTTGCAGCTGGCGATCCAGAGCAGTGACCGATTGTTGCAGTTTTTTCATTGAATGCATTTCCCCAGTACGGTATATTGTTTGCATAATATCAGAGCCGATCAAGTACAGGTGGTTCTTGAGATTGACATATGTTAGCATTGTGACTCCGTCACAATTATCATTGGTGTCACCGGCCTGCACCAGCTTAGTAGTGACTGATATGTCCTCTATACGTATGCCCACAGGGCATCCGTAAGCCATTGAGCAGTATCTATCAAACACAAAGAGTGACCACCATGTTCGTCTACGAGTTTCTCTCTCTACTAATGAGAGCGACTTGTCCGGTTCACAATTGAGCCGCAGAGCCAAAGCACACTTGATTCCCGCGCCAAGGATGATCCAGCCCTGTTGTGGAGAACCATGGTAAACGTTATAGGCTGACATAAGGTTGGCAAACTGCACACTTTCTAGTGAGGGAGTCTGGAATACAGACAGAAAGATCTTATCACACTCTTGTTTGGCTTGTTTCTCAAATCTTGTCATGTCAAAATCGTCTGCTTGATTGTTCTCCAACGCGGAGCTGCATCGAGCCCCAATTACCAAGCTCGCCAGGAAGCAGGCAACAAATGGCTTTTCTGTAGTGTCAATCATCTGGGTTTTCAATATATTTCGACATCTTTTACGGAAGTCTGTCTCATGCAGAGTAAACTGGAAAAAGTGCATCGACTCGAAATAAGCATCGATCATTTTATCTATCATGGCGATACTAGGCAGCTTGAGATCCCCGAGAACCGACCCCAAGGGGATTTTTTCTCTGATTGCCTCGTCATGCTCATAGCCATCGATCAAGCTGCTTCTGTTACTGCTATTCCCAAAGCTATGGCCCACTCGGGATCCCACGTTATGCATCTTCAGGATCCTTCTGGTGACGTTCAAGACACTGCCTGCTTGGATATCCTTTGTGGATATCCCCTCCGAAGGCATTTTACTGCTCCTGAGATCACTTGGGCTGCGGTTATTTATTCGTACCCCAGGCTTCTTGCCTCTTTTCTTACGTCCAGTATTACTTGTACACTCCACACCGACACGGCTACACATTACACAGGGCAAGCTGTTATCACACTTGAGCTTTTGCCTACGGCAGCGATCACAGGCATTGGCCACACGCTGTTTCTTGTTAACCGTTTCCATCTGCCTAGTTTTTTTTTTTATTATTTTTATTACTTCCCCACAATCAGCAGCTGCATAAATCCAAGGTGCCAATCCCGAGGACTAAATATCCGGTGGTGGTAGAAATGGGTGTTACTAATCCTCGCCCAAACAAAACTTACTCCATGGGGTCCGAGAGCCCCTCAGCATTTTGCACCCCCACTCATTAGCAGGTATCGTGAGAGAATAGCATAAATTCCATGCCGTGGCCCTTATATATTAACTAGAAAAATTTCCTATATTTTAAGAAACTGAAAAGCTAACTTGAAGAAAATGCCTGAGGAAAATAATATTGGACTCTACACTACTCCAGATCATCAACTTGTGGTCAAGCCGTTAGCCAGCCCTGTTCCAGAGCCGCACGAGGCTGTGATCCATATCAAAAGCACTGGAATATGCGGTAGCGATATCCACCTTTGGAAGCACTGGGATCTGGACAAGGAAATGATTCTTGGCCATGAAAGTGCTGGTATCGTCATAGAAGTTGGTGCAGATGTCACAAAGGTTAAAGTTGGAGACCGAGTGGCCATTGAGCCCGGTGAGCCTTGTGCCAAGATGACCTGCAAAGAGTGTAGAGATGGAAGGTACAATTTGTGTCCCAGAATGCAGTTCAAAAGTGCTCCAACTCTAGATGGATTGTGCTGTCGTTATGTTAAGCATGATGCCGATTGGCTCTATAAACTGCCTGATAGTATGACCTTCGAGCAAGGGGCACTTTTGGAACCGTTAAGTGTAGCTTTGGCAGGTGTTTACCGTACTCCGCTCCAGGTGGGTATGCCATGTTTGATTGGGGGAGCTGGACCGATAGGGCTAGTTGTACTGGCGGTAGCTAAGGCATGTGGCGCATGTCCTATTGTAATGTACGACATAGACGACACAAGGTTAGAGTTTGCTAAAACCGTGGCCAGTGATGTCAGAACCTACAAGCTTGATCCCAAACACAGTTACCAAGAGTCTGCGAGCCAGCTAGTTCAGCTGTTCGATGGTAATGAGATGCCTGAGGTAGCTTTCGAATGTAGTGGAGTGGCCTCAAGTGCTGGTATTGCATCTTACACTGTGACAGCTGGCGGAACTCTGATGGTGATCGGGATGGGTGCTGCGATGCAAACGCTGCCAACTAGGGACATGTCGTTTAGAGAGGTTGATCTCAAGTTCATCTTTAGATACAGGGATACTTGGCCCAAGGCTATTCGCTTAATTGAAAACAAGCTGGTCAATATTGACCACCTGGTTACTCACCGATACAAGTTAGAGGATGCCATTGATGGCTTTAACAAGGCTCTGGATCGTAGCGGTGAGAATGTCATCAAGATTATGATTCAGGATTAAACCTTCAAATATGTCAGAAAACGCTCGAAGTTACTTGGAGAACCTTCAGGGGCGGAGAGAATAATATAGCAGCATTCACATAGAGTTAATGAAGAATTTTCGAAAAATGATAACTATACTATTCAAAAGGGCTTACAGAGGGCAGCTGTATCGCAGTGATAAAACATGTACCTAATTTCCAGAACATTGAGGTTTAGCCGTGTCAACGCAGTACTGCTTAACCATCGAGCTGGATTTGATCTGTTATTTTATTTCTATTTACTGAATTCTACTTCAACAAGGTCCATCGACTATTATTCTTCCCACTCTTAACATCATCTATATACTTTACAATGCGACTAGCAATAGACTCTCCTGAAAATCCGTACCTCCTGAAATTCGCCTCACCATTAGCGCTAAATCCCCATCCATCCATTCCAATACTAGCATCGCAATAACGTGCCCATACCAAAGGGACAAAAGCTTCAACTGAAATGGCGTGTTTAGTAGCTCCCAAAACACTGTTTTGGTATTCCTGAGACTGTTTTTCAAACAACCTCAAGCACGGCATGCTAACTAGTCTTGTCTTAATACCCTTGCTGTTCAGTAACTGTGCAGCAGATTCAGCAAACATCAGCTCCGAACCTGTACCAATGAGTGTCACCTCAGCATCTTTGGTTTCTTGGATGACATAGCCGCCATGTTGTACTTTATTTCGGCAGGTTCCACTTACTGGTTTGCTGTCTCCTCGTGCAACGGATATTATAGACGTGGACTCTTTTTTGGCCAATGAGACCATCCAGGAACCCACAACTTCCTCTGCATCCGATGGCCGAATATAGAACGTATTGGGCATAGCTCGATATAACGAGTCGACCTCTACGGGCTGGTGAGTTGGACCGTTGAATCCCTCACCTACACTATCTCTTGTAGCGATATGAATAGTCTGAAGCTCATTCAATGAACCCATTCGCACTGCAGGGGCAGAGTAAAGATAGAAGATTAAGAACGTCGCAGTAACGGGTACGTAGGCCCCTGGTTGGAAGCATGCAATCCCATTAGCAACTGCACACATAGCGAACTCTCTGATACCAATTCTCACACATCTACCAGACTGGTTTTTGTCATCATAGATCAAGTTGGAGTGGTCGCCCAGTGCACTTGCATCCCAGAGGTCAGCACCCTCTGCAATCATGTTTGGCATAGACTGTAGCAACTGATCAAAAACATAACCATTTGATTGATTAGTGGCCAGCAAATCTTTTGGCACTTTAAGATTCTGTAAAAATTCCTGATAGTTGTAGCCGCCGTTCAACTGAGTTTGCAATTCAGAGAATTCTTTGGGAAACTTTTGGGCATACTGTTCCAACAGAGAATTCCACTGTTCTTCAAGCTGTTTGCCATGTTTGGAAGCTTCTCTGCAGTACTCCATAGTTGCGTGGGAAACAGTGTGACTCTCGGCATTTCCATCGAGGGCGAACTTGGCAATGTCTTCCTCGGGGAACTTCCCGTGGTGAGCCCACTTAGTACCAGATAAAGAGGTACCATATCCAATAGTGGTTCTCACGTTGATAAACGTAGGTTTGCCAACACAGGAGGCCGACTGCGTCAAGGCACCAACAATTTCTTCAACAGAGTTGTTTCCATCAATGACGTCAATAACATTGAAACCCATAGATTTCATCTTAGCATTGATGTCTTCACTTGCAATCCATTCTGCTGGTCCATCACACGTGACCTCGTTGTTGTCGAAAATGAAGACTAAATTATCCAACTTGAAGTGTCCAGCTAGTTGCAAGGCTTCCTGGCCAACACCTTCTTGAATACAAGCATCCCCAAGAGTGCAGTAAACTCTGGATGTTATTAAATCAAACCCAGGCTTGCTATATTTTGCTGCCATATTTTTAGCTGCAATAGCCATTCCCACGGCATTTGCCATACCTTGCCCCAATGGACCAGTACCAATTTCAACTCCATCGGTCTCAATTTCTGGATGTCCATGACAGTTTGTGAATTTTCCTCCTACTATTGGATCTGGGTCAGTGTAACCCTTGAGATCTTTCATTGTCATACTAGGATAGCCAAAGAGATACATCATGACATATTGGAGTAAGCCAGCATGGCCATTAGACATGATAAATCTGTCGCGATTGAGCCAATTTGGGTTCTCTGGCGAATATCTCATGGTATATTTCCAGAGGGCCAAGCCAATTGCAGCCATTCCTACAGCTGTGCCCCCATGACCGCCGTCATATTGTTGAGAGCAATCGAAAATGAGCTTTCGGGCTTCCTGGAGGGCGATTTGATCTGATTTTGGATGTGTCATTTGTTATTTCAGTCTTTATTCTCGATATATCTGAACTGATTTTTTTTTTTTTTTTTTTTTTTTTAGAATGGCTACATCTAGATATATATTCATATTTATATAGTCTCTATGATAGAACCTCCTGCTCCTTGGAGAATACTACTAGCATCGAAGCCGCACCTCAGCTTCCGGTTCTAATTGTAATTACTCCATGGGGAAATGTCTATTCGGGGCGGTCCTCACCGCGCCGCTTCCCCACGAAATCGAGCTGATCGTTCAATAAGATGCGAGAGCTTTATCTTATGACTGTCTATTTGTTAGTTTTGCTTACTAACGAGAAGGCGGTTTTGGTTTTTAACTTGTCTTAAAAAATTATATGAACATAAGTATTATATTCGCATAATAGACATTTCTGTAGGTTGAGAAAAATATGTGGGGGGATGTGAAGAAGATAGTCATGCTTGCCGATTGGGATAGGTGTGGGGTAATTAATCCCGTGAAATGGGTACTCACATAACATGTACCTGTAGTAGATATTGTCCGATTGCATCCAGGGAAATAGGAACTTCCTCTTTCCCCATTCATTTTTTTTAGATTTGAATTAATGGAATAACGTTGAACATGTCGTTGAAGTTCATATACCAGTCGGCTTCTGATGGAATTAGAAAAACACGACGTACTTCAGCTTCCTCCCGGAAGCCTAGAACTTCGTGCAGTAGATGTAGAATTAGAAAAATCAAATGTGCTGGATCTTCTCCTTCCTGTGTAGCTTGCAAAAGCAATGGGAAAATGTGCAGTTGGTCGAAAGATTCGGCAACAGGTGTTTTAACTTCGCATTCGCCAACTGTATCAATATCTTCTGAAGCATCTTCATCTCTAGCACCTTTGTCTTCATCATTGCCATCACTTTCAACGTCCAACCCATCTAGCGATGCCTTGATAAAGTCAAAGTCGATGTATGACACAATGAGCATGCTCAATGTGGATGACCTCTTCGATTTTGACTTTGATGTCAACATCCAGTCTGAGCAAAATGTCCCTGAAAACAAAACCACTACCCTAGCCATCTGCATATCTCGATACTTTGGATCTACAGCATTCTGTCCAGGATATGGGTATAGCGATGTATGGCTGAGAGTTTCGAACACCATAACGTCATCATTACCCGCACCGGTGACATCCAGCTGTAGAAATGATGCACTTTCAACGGAAGATATGAGTGTTCGACAGCTGGTTCAAAGCTTCTTCGAAACTTTCGGATCAATAGTCCCTGTATATAACAGAGAGGATTTCATGTCTCGGATGGACGAGAATGACGTACCGGCAATCACGATCAACTCAATGTGTGCCTTGATGTCGGCATTCAAAGATAGTGGAGGTCTAGAGAACTCTGAAAAGTATGCAACACGAGCAAAGCAAATGCTCATGGATTTGCTTTCTATCCCCTGCAAAGACACTATTCTGTCCTTGGTGCTGCTGTCATGGTATGAGTTTGCCTGTGCAAGAGACTCTGGATTATGGATGTTCTCTGGAATGGCTATGAG
The DNA here is from genome assembly GCA_030564265.1 of Blastobotrys attinorum. Lineage (NCBI taxonomy): Eukaryota > Fungi > Ascomycota > Dipodascomycetes > Dipodascales > Trichomonascaceae > Blastobotrys > Blastobotrys attinorum. The sequence goes on from JAJLUM010000016.1 coordinate 36,115, forward strand.
GATGTCACAAGATATTGGTCTCGAGAGACGACTCGACAGAGAGGATCCAGACTCTGCTGGCATACCAAGAGATCGGCTATTTTGGCTACTTTTGATGACGGACAGAATCTTGATATTTGGGACAGGTAGAGACAAGGGCATGCTAGCCAACTCAGATGACGTTGAAATCCCTATTCCGAAGCTGAAAATACCCAATAACTTCCAGCTACCTCATCCTTTTCCTTACGTTGCAAAGCTTTCTCAACTCCAAGGCAGGGGTTACCTAATTCTACAGTCGATGTCATCTTCAGAGTTATCGGCTTTATCGTCACTCTCTTCGCTGGAGTCATTGGCACCAAATTTGACTAGCCCATCCGTGGGGAGCCACGATGGCAACACCAACAACAGTAATAATAACAATAATAATTTTGAGTCACTGATGCTTCAGGCAGATTTGAAGCTGTTTATGGAAGGTTTACCGCAGGAACTCACCATGAATGAGACCAATTTTGCCGAATATATCAAGGTCAATTGTGCACCGGCCTATCTACATTTACATTTGTGGTATAATTTCCTCATGGCAGCACTTCATAGACCAGATATTGCATCTAATAGCGACTGGAAGGAAACAACATATAATATTCCAGCGCATAGTCGAGCCATTGCGCTGGAAGCCGCACAGAGGATCTCCGACCTGGTTATAATGGCCAGAAAAGCTGGACCATTAGCTTGTGTTGGAGACCCATGTTTGTACCAGCCGGTTTTCTTGGCTGCAATGGTGTTTCTTTCGGAAATAATGGCAAACAAAGACAGATCGTTTGAATCATGCAAACGGGAAGTGTTTTATTGGTCTGCTTTTCACCAATGCCAAATGTGGGTTGATGAGATGAAGGTTTACTGGAAACAGTTGAGGTGGATTTCGAACACACTAGAACAGCTGTCTACGGGGAAAGTCCAAGACCTGGTGGAAATAAATTCTGACAGTGTTTTCCCAGTAGCTGATACTCGAGCAGTGCAAAATCTCTTCAAAGCTCAGTCGCCTTCGTGGTCACATTGAGGTCGGATGGCT